>APFE030441247.1:94809-117154 GCA_000404065.3 Pinus taeda | reverse complement strand
ATAAGGAAATGAGCACATAATAGGGTTAATAAGTCATCAATTTACCCTTTCCACGAGGGGCATGCTAGGAACACCAACACTAGGCGCCAAGTGTCAATGCATTCTACGTGCCAAATCTTCCTCCATTTCTTCTCATCTATCCAATAATTGATCTCAAATAAATTTAACATTAAACCATGCCAAAGCATACTGAGTCATCTCAACGCATGCCAAACATGCTAATACTTGCGAAGTTCCAACACGTGCCAAGTGCCAATGTGCGTCGGGGAGTGTGATGCATGCTATGAAGTGGCATAGCATATCGAAAAGTGCTAAAGTGTGCTAGAGTGTTCCAATGCATGCTAAGGAGTGTTAGGGAGTACTAGGACAATACAAGGGCACACTAGGTAAAAATGCATGGAAGTGAATGAATATGAGGGTGTTCTGGGGAGTGTCAATGAGTGCTAGCTGTCATGCCAAGGAGGGAGTGATAAGGTATGCTAAGCACGGGTAAGGCATGACAGGGAGTATCAGGGAATTTCAAGAAGTGCTAGAGTGTGATAGGTAGTTTCGGGGTGTGCTAACATGTGCCAAATAGTTCCAAGGCATGCCAAGTGCTAAGACATTCTAGGATGTGCATGGTGCTAGAGTATGCCAATATGCGTCAAGGAGTTTCAAGGAAACAAAAGGAATAACCAAGCTAAAATGAAAGGAAATGAACACACAAGAGGGTTAATAAGTCAGGACTTTATCTTTTTCAAAAGGGGCATGCTAGGCACACTAATAATATGTTCCAATACATGCCAAGTGCTAATGTGTGCCAAGTGCTAATGTTTGTTAATGCAATATTATGCCAAGGTGTTCCAGGGCATGCTAGGGACTACAGGGAATTCCAACACATGATAGGGGAGTGCTATGCTATGGTAGGGCATGCCAACATGTGCTTGGGCATCCTACTCATGGAAAGATGTTCTAGGTACAAAGATGTTCCAGGTACAAATATGTTCCAGGTACAAAGATTTTCAAGACATGCAAGGTGCCAATGAATGTTAGTGTATTGTTCCATAGCATGTTAACGTGTGCCATGAGGTTGAGGAGCGCTAGGTCTCTCTCATTAATAGAATTGACAGAGCTTGATTATGTATTAAATAATATAGTTCCTACACACACTAGTGGAACTTCATTTAAAGGATATTTGCTAGATAATAAACCTAATAGAGATGAATCATGTGTTGAATCATAGGAAAACTATATTCTTATGACTTGAGGGAAATGATACACACTAATTACTTCTTAACAAATTGACTGACTATTATAACCACTATTACCTTGGACACATAATGAAAAACACTCCACAACAATGGTCTTAAATTGTTATCTTTTGACAAAAAATATAGTAATAGGTACAGAACATCATCAAAAACTCATTGGAATGATCAACGATGACGAACATTTTTTGACTGTCACCAAAAGTAACCAAAAAGAGCATTGGTGAAGGTTAATAAAAGATCGTAACTAGAAGTGTCACCAAAGAGAGAATTAGTGATGGGCCTTTAACGACCCTCACCAAAAATGTCACGAAAGAGAGAATTAATGATAGGCCTTTAACGACCCTCACCAAAAGTGTCATTGAAAATGGCTTTGGTGACAAACCTTAAAGGACCATCACTATATACACTTACAACAATGGTTTTTTAAATATCGTCACCATATGCAACATTGGTGACAAACCTTTAAGGTCCGTCACAAGCATGAAGCATCATCAAAAACTCATTGGAATGATCAATGATGACGAACATTTATTGTCTGTCAACAAAAGTAACCAAAAAGATCATTGGTGATGGTCAATTAAAGATCATCATTAGAAGTGTCACCAAAGAGAGAATTAGTGATGGGCCTTTAACGACCCTCACCAAAATTGTCACCAAAGAGAGAATTAGTGACGGGCCTTTAACGACCCTCACCAAAAGTGTCATTGAGAATGAGTTTGGTGACAAACCTTAAAGGACCATCGCTATATACACTTACAACAACGTTTTTTTAATGACCGTCACCATATGCGACATTGGTGACGAACCTTAAAGGTCCGTCATAGGCATGACCCTCACCAATTACCTTTTTTCTTGTAGTGTTGCTTGCCATCCATCAACATTTCGTATGTGGTGGTGAATTATTGACCAATATTATATAGTTGTTTCTATCCAGAAATATTATCCCACACGAGTTGAGAAAAGGGGTTAGTGCCACAATTGGGGGTTGACTGAGGAAATTTGTAACATTATTGGTGTTGGCATTCTTGTATTTTATGTTCAAATGGAATTATAGTAGGTATATGGACCATTTCTAATGGTTATCATTCAACAACTCCCCTTGTGTCTGCATAAACTGAAGAGGTCAATGATCCGTATGGATGATCATAACCTTCCCCAAAGTGTAATGTTTCAACTTCTGAAAATCATGCGTGATGGAATACATCTCCTTATCATATGTGGGGTATTTTCAAATAGTATGAGAGAGTGTCTCACTATGATAAGTGACTAGATGCCCTTACTTGGTCAGAACTACACCAATAACATAATTAGAGGCATCTGTCTCAATTTCAAAGGGTTGTTGTAGGTATAGAAATTTGAGTACTTGCTCAGAGTAAATACGATGTTTCAACTCAATGAATGGCTTCTGTTGTGAATCTGACAATTTTTTTTTTCTTTTGATCCAACCTTGGTAACTTGACTCAAAGGCCAAGTGATATGGGAGAACCCCAACACAAATCTTTGATAGAAATTGGTAAGGTCTAAAATGCTGTGAATCTCTGTTAGATTTATTAGGGCTAGAAAATCCTAAATGACATGGATCTTAGTTGGATTAGCATGTGCACCTTGCTCGTCAATCATGTAGCCCAAATATTGGAGATGGTTCATGCCAAAGGAGCATTTCTCCAGATTGGAACATAGTTTGTGCTAGTTCAGGGTTTCAAGGACCTGCTGAATATGTTGCAACTGCTCTACACAACTCTTATTGAAGATGAGGTTTCCATCCAGATATACAACCATGAATGAGTTGGTGAAAGTCTACAAGATGTCATCCATTATCCTCATAAAATTTGTAGGGGAATTTTTCAACCAGAAGGGCATGAACAACCACTCAAAGAGGCCCTCCTTGGATTTGAAGGCGGTCTTCCATACATCTGTGGGTTCTATTGGAACTTGGAGATAGCTAGACTTCAAATCAATATTTTTGATACTTGGACCCTTTGATCTAGTCAGGACAGTCATCAATCCATGGGATATTTTATCTTTTCCTAACTGTGATTTTTTTAGTGCTCGATAATCAATGCAAAGTGTCCAAGTCCCATATTTCTTCTATACAAGTACAATTAGGTTCCCACAGGGTGAGGAAATTGGTCGAATGTACCCTTTTTGTAGCAACTCCTAGGTATGCCGCTTGATTTTCTCATTTTCCATAAGAGAGCGATGGTATATTGACCCATTGGGTAAGGTGCTCCGAGAATCAAATCAATTGAATACTTGATTTGATAGTGCAAGGGCACCCCTATAGGTGAGGACAAGATGCCATGTACTCTTCCATGAGCTTATCAACTTGATTTTTCTACGCTGAGGAACCCTTTCTGGAGGCCATGGATGTGGCCACGATCTTCCCCTTACTTTGAGAGTGAACTAGAAAGAAAATAAATTTCATGGTCTAGGAGATGATCTTACTGCAGTGCTTAGTAAAGATCAAATAAATGGGAGTAGGAAGGCCTACCTCTAGTATCCTGTATAATTTTCTTCCCAAAGTAATAATAAAAGTATGGTGTCTATACTAATACATAGCATGATGCTTCTACAAGTGTGGTTGTCCTAATAAGACATCACAAACTTCAAGGGGAGAAACATCACAAGTACCTCATCTATGAAGGGCTTGATGATGTAGAGAAGGTGACACCGCTAACTAACATGAAGATCTCACCCTTGGTGGAGGCACCTGATGGTGTATGGTTGTAGGTGTAGTGTGGTAGGCAAGCCCAACTTCTTAATAATATCTACTGAGGTGAGGATTTTTTGGCTCCCATTTTCGATAATGAATTGTAGTAGAGAACCCTTCACCCACATCTATGAGTGGAAGAGATGCTTCCCCTCCTCAGGATCTTCAGTATCAGTCTTTTGGATCTTGGTGGAAACAATGACACTAGGTTCTACACCAATAATATATTTCCCCTTGTCATTCCCCTTATTTGGTTCTCGCTCAGAGTCATAACATGAACCTCACTCTAAAGCTTTTAGCTTGTCCACCAATGATTTCTTGGCATGACACCCATTTTTGTTGTGGGTGGGGCTCTTGTGGAACTAACACCACTTTCCTCTATCCTTCTTCATCTTTGTGGTGCTATTATTTTCTTGTGGATTGAATGGGTTGTATTGGGTCAGTCCACTTTGTCTATATCCCTTATTTTTTAGTTTGGAGGTGCATTTTCTATGCTTCGTATTCGTAGATCCAAAGTCTCACTTTTTCTGTTTAAATTTTTATTTAATCTTGACAACATGGCGGTACATTGTGGCAAGCAAGGACATGTCTAGGAATTATATTTATTCCTAGATGTATTTGTGAAGACAACCATGTTACTTATGTACCAAATTCTACTTAGAATCCTTGATACCCAACTTCATGCATAGGGTATAAAAAATATTCATGAACTCCAACACGTCTTGGTCCCTTTCTTGCCATAATGTGGTCCATTTTATGTGCTTATCTTCATAGCTCCTGATAGGGTAATATTGTTCCTCAATAGAATCTCGAAAATAATTCCAAGAGGATTCAGTTAAAAGTAGTGAGGGTTCCTCCTCGTCCCTCTACTCATAGTAAATTTCCCACCAGTCCTTGACATGGGGGGAAACTTTGAGGAGTGCAAAAAGTAATCTTTTCCCTATAAGAAAAATTATAGGCTAAGAAATATCATTCTAGAAAATTTAACCATCCATCTAAAAAAATTTCATTATATGGCCTTCAAATATAGGAATGTCAAAGCTAACTTGTACCTTAAACGGGGAAGCACCTCCGAATTGATTGTTAAATGAAGATGTTTCATTTGTTGATACCCATCGAAGGATCTAGGAGAAATTATCCATCATCTCATTCCTTTGTCGCTTGAGGGCCTCTTCGAGTAACAATTTGGAAATATCTCCTCGCCCCTCATCTTTCTTTTCTTTCTCCATGGGAGGTCGTTGGGGTTAGCAAGGTCGGCCCTTCATGGATTCAACCAGTTCAAGTTCCAACTCCTTATACCCGACCTCATTGGGGATATGAACAAAAAAAGAAAGAAAGAGCAGGCCCGTATGATACCACTGATATATATATATATATATATATGAAGGAACATAAAATAAATATATATTTAAACAAAAACACATATATATATTGAAACAAAACTTTAATTAATAAATAGCAATTGTTGAAAAGTGTTTACCAACAGAAAGGAAACAAACTAGCTCAAGCGATGGTAGCTTATATTTGAGAAGAGATATGATGGCTACATGCCTATTGAATTGAGTTACAATGAGGCTCTCAGGCCTTTTTATCATGAAGAAATAATGGGAAACCCTAAACATCTAAAATCAAATACTAGGAGATGAAACACCAAAAGCTTGTGGGCCCCACTAGGGTTAGTTGGAACATCAACTTCTCGAGATCGTAACTTTTCCATACAATAGTTGTTTGGCATACATGATAGCCTGTCAGAAAAGTATTTTTATATAGTATTTTATCACACTCCCAGTCTCATATCTTGAAGTGGTGCACTTTGTGTCGTCAATGTTGCAAGTGTCGCAAAGTGATGAAAATTGTCACAAACAATGTATTCACCATGAAACGTGTTTGGAACATCCCTGAAGAAAAGGAAGAAAAATTTCCTTGAAAGAATTTTGAAGAGCTTGTCAAAAACCTTATTTTTCAAGCCATGCGCTACTTTTATTAGGAAAATCTGCACTGGTAACCTCTAGCACTACACATGTCCAGTGCTGCCAACACTACTTTTATCAAGAAAATCTGTGCTGGTCCTCTTCAGGAAAATTTTCCCAAACCGGAGGAGAAGCTTCTTTTACTAGAAAGCTCGAGAATGATGATGTGGTTTCAGGTGAATGAAGATTGGAATGAGACCTCCCATTCCTGACCCTTGATCCAATTTCCATGGATCTCTTCCTTGAGATGTGGAACTCCTCCCTCTTTTCATGGATCCTCAACTCTCTCTCCTTCCCTATAAATGAATTTCCCACCATTCACTAATGGTTGGTTGTTGGTTGGTTTCCATCCTAGTGCTAAATTGTGCCCAAATGCTTCCCATTTGAAAAGGAGAAAATGTGTTTGAAGGCTAAGGCTTGGACTTGGAATCTCACTTGAAGGAGGCTTCCAACACCAAGGCTCCATTGGTTGTAATGCTCCATTTTTTCATCTATTACTAATACAATATATGTTTTCTTTCCATAAATGTGTCAATTCTTGTCCATTTATTGTAATGCTCCTTGATTTGTTACATAATTTGTATTAGAAAATGTTATGCTTTCCATAGTTTTGTTGTCTCCACTTGATCTTTCTTGTAGGCACTCATCTACACCAGCAAGGAGGATATCGTGAGCGTAGAAGCCAAAGATTCAAGGTTGATATCAAGGGTATTAGCACCAGAGAGAGTTAGGAGATCTATCCTCCTTTGTATTTTCTAGTATGAATTAGGAAAAATTGCATGTAATTGTCTTGTATAGTTTCTAGATCCTCCCATAGGACTAGAGGGATTGTTTCTATCTGCAGAAAGGATTTCCTACACAACAAAATGGCGATTCCACTTGGGAGTACATAACCGTTCAAACCTCCTTTTGTCTTTGGTCTCGTTTGATAAGTTTTGCCAACCTGTTAGTGATCCATAAGTTTGATTGATTGTGGATCCACATTCTAAGTGGTGTGTGGTTTAAAGTGTCAAATCTAGGTCTCTCTTCAACTTTGTTTGTTTTCTCCTAACTTTTTCTGACCAAACATCATCTAAGTGTATAGGATCGTTCTCCACATACCTTCAGGTATATTGGATGGTGCTCCATGCATGAAAATTATAAAGGAACACTCTCATCGAATGGTTATTCATTAGACAACACTACTATGGACTGCACTCCCACATACCATCAAGTATATTTTGGGAGTCCCCTATAGGTTGTTATCCATCCAGAGGTAACCGATTTTGCTTCCTTGTATACCATATATCGAACACAACATTTGGGGAGATTGGTTGTTGTACGTTAAGTCCTTGGTTTGCCAAGGTGTATATTTTAGTTCATCGTTGCTTGGTAAGCCTTTTTTCCTAGTTACCCCTTTCTTTTGTTTGAGTCTTTAATTTCTAAAATCAATTAATTGACCGTAGAACAACGTCCTTCCTTTGGAAATACTCATTATTAGATCTTAGTTTGAGACTAATGGCAATAGTTCCTGAGTCCGCCAATCAAGGAAACCCCTCTAATAGGAATCCTAGTCCTTTTCCTTCTTTTGGAAATGTTGGTGCCCCTTATATGGAAACATTGTCCCTTCCCAAATTTACCATTGGTTTTCCACTTTGGTTGCTTTCAACCTCGATGGTTCCATTGCTGGGATCAGGATCTGCATAAAGAGATGTGTGATGTCGCATCATTGGAATCCAACAAAGAAAGAAATTGAGGAGTTGTTGAATAGAAAGATTCACGAATTCGTGGCACAAGAAAACATAAATCTGCAATTGACGAAAGAATAGTGGTTGGACAGGTATCTATACACTGAGATACACAACAAATTCTTTTGTTCTTTCCTGGTCGAATTATACGAGTGGATCGCTAAATTGGCAAACGGCTAGGGAAGGTGGAGGCTTGACAGTCCAATAGTGTGGACCCAGAGCTAGTGTGGAGATTGGAAGCCTCTGAAGATAAGATCATGCGCGCTATCGATCATTGGCTTGATCACGTCTTAGGAGGATTTCTGACAAAGTTCGCAGTCGATACCTCGGTCATCTACAGCGAAGCAGAGCGACACTTCTTCAAGGGACCGTGAGGTAAGTATTTGAGGTCTTTGAATACTTGGATTAAAATTCTATTGTACGAAAAGAGAGTTATGCAATTACCTTGATGTTTGGAGATACGTGAACTAGAAAGTTATTCAGGAATAGAAGGAGAACAGGTCCTGAATATAGCCCGTTGATTGAGCCTCCTCTAAGTGACAACAAAAGAGCAGCACAGGCTTCACTGCAGAGCATTGTCTAGTTAATTAGGTAATGGTTCCGCATCCACCCACACCACCTCCATCTTCACCTCCACCGCATACACCTTCACCCACACCGCCACCACCTCCACCACCGTTCAGTATGGCGAATACAATGAAGTTACCCGTTTTCAAGGGCTTGGGAAATGAGGACCTAGGCCAGTTTTGGTTCATTGCAAAGGCTTTGTGGTAAGCCCAAAACATTACAGATGACCAGATGAAGAAAGCAACATTGGTTACTACTTTATAGGATCGTGCGCTAATGTGGTACATCAAGCACTGCACCGATAACCTGATAGCTGCGTTGAATAAGTAATTCATTAGACCCAAGTCTAAAGCACAATCAATCATGGGATTGAAGGAAATCATGATGAATCCTAGCGAGGCACCCTAGGAGATGAACCAAAGATTGAAATGGAGGATCTGCAAAGTTAACATGAATCTTACGGATGGGAAGCACCGCGAATGGTTTGTGGCTTCACTCTTGCCCCATTTAAGGGTTGCTTTATCATAGCAAAAGACTGGAACCCAGGAGGAAGCCCTAGAGATTGAGATGGGATTGCATGAGACACCAATTCAAGATGTTTCTTTGGGAGTTGAACAGATTCATGCAGAGTTGCATAAGCCTTGCCTAGAATTCCAAATTCTGAAGAAGGATAGAGCGGCTCGGCCTGACATGCGTGAAGAAGTTTGGTGTTTGAAATGTAAGAGTCAAGGGCATGATAAAGATCATTGCCTTGTCTTCATGAATTATGTTGCAGGAGGAGGGTTGATGCCTCTAAGGCCAGAAGTTAAATCAGGGCTAAATACAGGGCCCACGTTGTGGTGTGCTATCTATTAGGTAGTTGGAAAACATGTGACAAACAATTGTCACTTGCAGAAGAAATTTGTACAGACACCGCAACAACTCTTCTGCAACTTTTGCAAATCAGTAGGTCATGATGAGGGAAATTGTCATAGTTATGAGTTAATGATGTAGAGAATTCCCATGTATTAGATGCAGGCAGAAACTCGGCCTTCGGATCAAGGTGCTGGGGGAGCGCGAGGAGGATATCAGGGGCGCGGATTAGGCCGAGGTGGAGGAGGAACTGCGAGAGGTCAGGGGCAAGTTATTTGCTACAATTATGGAGGACCAGGACACTACACACAAGAATTTACGAACCCGATGTGCCTGTCATGTCGATACTGTACTCAGTTTGGCCATGCGACAAGAGACTGCCCTGTATTAATAACTAAGATGAACGAAAAGGGGATGTAGCCTCAGCAGCCTACCCAGAACCTACAGATGATGAGTGCCGAATCTCGCAAAGAGGATCCTAATGTGAATATTGTTGGGTACCAAATCTGCATGCTTTTTCTCTCCATTTTTACTCTCTCTCTCACTCCTTTGTATCCTTTATATTCACTAATCTCTCTAAATGCACAAGGTAAATCCTATTCATTGTATTCTTGGATTGTTTAATTAATGAAGTAATAGTCATGGAGATTTTACCTATGTGAGTTACTAATTCTGTCATTTCCGCAGATTCGGTGGCCAAAGGTCACATATGAAAATCATAGAATTAACTCTGATCTTACAACACCATTTCAGCAACGTTGTAACAACATAACAGATTCTGAGACATTCCATACCTTTGTTGTTCTCTCTCTCTCGGCAACTAGTTGGTCGTTTCAACAAATGTATATTTGTAGACATTAGCTGCCAGATTCAGAGAACACTTTTCTTTGAATATTTGTATAAGAAGGGTTTCAATGCTGTGAATCGGTTAGCCATGCAAGGGACTGATATTGTAACAAAAGACTATTTAATTAATTGAATGCAATTTATTTTGTTGTTCTCTCTATAAGCTGTGAATCTATCACAGCCCTGATCGGAGAGTTGGGCCCACTCTTCTGATCAGGTGATGCATTATTTATGTGTGCTGGTATTTTATTTATGTTGGTTTATTTCGATTGACGTTATAGTACCTTACTTAATTGTTGTGAATGATTTTATAATTCTATAATTGATTCTTATTTACTGTCACAATATTTCTTTAATTAATTCAGTTATTGAATCTAGGATTGGTGATTGGATTTTGTCATTGCTACTTGCATATACTTTGCACATTACCTTGAAATAATATATGCACTCGGATTGATAAATTAAATGTGGAAAATGGTTGAATAGCTTTTCACACTCATACACCAACATTTTGGTGTCGCTTCCAGAAAGGCTAACAAGGTGCAAGAACATGATCCAGATTGATCTACGGATCAATCACTCATCTTAGGGAGGGATTTTTTTACCCTTCTCTAAGTCTTGAGCGTAGTGTTTTGTTTTATTTTCTTTTCGATTGCTTTTCATTTTGTTGTTTTTTTGGAAACCAATCTCTCGTTCTAGGGAGGGAATTGCTACCCTACTCTAGATCCTGAGCCCTAGTTGTTTTTCTTTGGTTTTTCTTTTTTGTTTTCTTTTCGATTTTTAAATAGGGGCCACTCTCTCATCCTGGGGAGGGAAAGAGTTTTCTCACCCTACTCTAGGTCTTGAGCTTTAGTTTTCTTTCTGTTGGTTTATTGTTTTCAAATCATCCTCTCGTCTTAGGGAGGGAAAAGAGTTTTTCGCCCTACTCCAGGTCTTGAGCTGTGAAATTTTTAATGTTTTCTTTCCAATAAATGTATGAACAATGGTTTGAATAAAAGGGGTAGAGGAGGGCCCCAAAGGAAAGGAAGGAAGGATTTGGGTAGGAATACTTATATCCAAGAGATTATTACAAAAGTTGCATTAGAAGCCTCTTCGAGAAGATTTTGACACCAACTGTGAAATATGTATTCAATGTTCAAGGGGATTTTCAAGAAATAAAAATAAGAAATCAAAACTTTCAAAGCATCAAGAGGGGGAATCACAAAAGAAGAAATTGGGAACCTGTTGGATAATTTGAAAACTGATATCCTAAGTACATTATCCTCCCAATTGGACACATTACAGGAAAAGCAGAAGCAGATGGAGTTGGAAAGAACTATGGCTATTTTCTTCCCTCGGTGTAGAAAGAGACATCCACTAAAGGAGTGTCCACTATACACTATAGAGACATGTGCTATTTGTGAATAGAGTAACTCCACCAGTGCATGTCCATCTCTTCTAGCACAAAAGGTAGTATTTCAAGGGATGAATGAATAACCAGATTAGCTATGCTTTATGGGGTCTAAGAAACCATGGCATCCACAATCATCAGGCTTAAATCTAGGTACGTCTCAAGATCCTTTTCAATATTATTATATGAATCCTTAGTTAGTTCCTTTTTGGCCTTAATATTATCAGTACCCACCTTGGAAACCATGGTGTCCTAAACCTAACTCAAGTTCTTCATGGTCTCAAAGTTGGTGTAGCCCTATTCCCCCTGCTACTCAATTCCCTCAGCCTACATAATAGTAATAGTTGCAGCTTCCATCTAATGTTTCCTCCATTAATCCTCCTCTTCGACCTCAAATTCTTATTCAGCCAAACCCAAATCCAAAAAATAAGGGCGCTGAACAAGAAGACACCCTCAACCTTCCTTCGTATAGCATTTCTACTGTAGGGTTTAATGAGATAAGTCTACAATCTGGCCGGATAGTAAATGCTCCTACATTGCCCGTTATTGTTGAACATCTTGACGATGAGAATCCAGAATCTCAAGCAGTCAGGGATGATACAACCCAACCATCGGTGGAACATTCTCCTCTACATTTGACTGTTACTCAAGCCTATAAAACCAATCCTCTTTATCCAAAATGATTAGCCTTGAGTAAACGGGTCCCTCAACTAGAATTTGATGTTTTAAGAGAATTCCAGAATATGTTTGTAAAAATCCCCCTTTTTCAGGCCATGAAAGATGTACCTATTTGCGCTAAAACTATCAGAGAATATTGTTCTAAGAGACCTGGGAAGAAAACAAAAGATCTGCTCACGATTCATGTTATGGGGAGATTATCTAGCATTATGCTGGGAAAGGCTATGCCTGTAAAATATGGGAACCCAACCCTAATAGTTCAGATTAATGAGGTAGATATTCTGAATGTACTGGCATATTTGGGCACTACAATTAATGTAATTACTTCTAAAACCATTCTTACATTGGGATTGAGTGATCTTAAGCCTAACCCTACAGTCTTAGGACTAGCTGACAGATCTAGAACCAGACCAATAGGGAAATTGGAAGACATAACTATTTCAGTGGATTCTTGGCACTATCATGTTGATCTCCTAGTCTTGCATACACCGTCCCCAGCTAGTGGTCATCCCCTTATTTTAGAACGACCTTGGCTTGCAACCGTTGATGCCTATATTATATGCCGGTTAGGAAACATGATAATTTCTAATGGGAAAAATATGAAGAATCTTATTCTATACCCCCCTACAGAACCAAGCTCGCAAAAAAAGTCAAAACATAACTCTTTGTCTTTGAATGGGATCGAAACTGAACAACAGGAACTCTAGCCAATGCTTACCATGGGGCAAGCCCTCTGCTTTAAGAATGAGATAGAGGATGATACTATCAACACTTTTATTAGCAGCCCTCATGCTATTCCAGATCCAACTCAGCAATTTTTGGAATCTATCATGAGCTGTGAAACATAGGAAACTATCAGATCAGAAACCAGAAATGAAGATGTTCCTGTAATAACATTTTCTGACAGCATACCGACAGAGATTGAACCTGGAAGACACTGAATATCAACCCGAATATTTCACCGGCCCAAACTAAATAGCTGTTGATGATCCTTCGAGAACAAAAAGAAGCTTTCGCCTGGGATTATACTGATATGAAAGGTATCCCTTTTGATTTGTGTACTCATCATATTTATATCGAAGAAGATTGTCGACCCGCGAGACAGCCTCAAAGAAGGATGAACCCTGCCTTGAAAAACATTGTCAAAGAGGAGCTCTAGAAGTTATTGGATGTAGGATTTATTTGCCCAATCTCGGACAACCACTGGGTATCCCCACTAGTCATCGTTCCTAAAAAGAATTGTAAATGGAAAATTTGTGTAGAATATAGGTAGCTGAAAAAAGTGACCTTGAAAGATCATTTTCCTCTGCCATTTATCGACCAAGTCCTTGATACCCTGGCTAGGAAAATGTTTTTCTCTTTCTTGGATGGGTTTAGCAGCTATAACCAAATCCAAATAGCTCTTGAGGATCAGGACAAAACTACCTTTACATGACCTTGGGGAACATTTTCTTACCGAGTCCTTCTGTTTCTTCTTTGTAATGCGTCTGTTACCTTTTAGAGGGAAATACTAGGGATTTTCTCTGATTTACTCGATGACAATGTTGAAATCTATATGGATTATTTCATGCCATATGGAGGGTCATTTGAAGAAGGGTTGGAAAACTTGGAGAAAGTCATTAAAAGGTGTAAAAAAATACATGTTTCTCTGAGTACAACAAAATGGCATATGATGCGAGAAGAGGGAGTAGTACTGGGACATTTGCTTTTGGCTGTTGGAATACAAGTTGATCCTACCAAGGTAAATGTAATTATGCATTTTCCTGTACCCAAGACACCGACTCATGTACGTAGTTTCATTGGTTACATTGGTTACTACAGGCATTCCATAGAAAAATTTTCCAAGATAGCATTCCCACTTTTTCAGTTGTTAACTAAAGATGCAGAATTTTTATGGAGAGATGATTGTCAAGTAGATTTTGAGAAAATCAAGGAACTGATCTCCCAAGCTCCAATCTTACGTGGTCCCAACTAGGAACTTTTGTTTCATATCCACACAGATGCATCTCAAACGGCCGTAGGGGCAGTGTTGGGACAACAAGAAGATAAGAAGCTGTATGGTAACGGAGTAGGATTTCTTGGCTGTTATCTATGTTGTTAATAAATTTCGACATTATATTACTAGGTATCCTACTTTTTTACACGTTGACCATGCAACAATCAGGTACTTGATGAATAAACCTATAACTCCTAGGCGTATAACAAGGTGGTTGTTATTACTTCAGGAATTTGAAATCACCATTATAGATAAACCAGGAAAGGATAATGTAGTTGCTTATTTTCTGTCTAGATTAAATGCTGATAATGAAGGAGAACCTGTACAAGGTAACTTTCCAGATGAACATTTGTTTGCAATTTCTACTAATACCCCTTGGTATGCAGACATTGCTAATTATTTGGCTACAGGGAATGTACCACAACATTTGTCATACAGGGAACAACAGAGTATCATTCATCATAGTGCCCATTACTCATGGATAGCAGGATATCTCTTTTATACAGGGGGTGATCAGTAGATCCGTCGTTGTATAGCAGAAAGTGACATCTATGAGTTTTTGAAGCTACTCATGATGGCCCTTGTGGGGGGAAGTTTGTGGATTAATGGACTGACCACAAGGTGTTACAGATGGGGTATTATTGGCCCTCCATCTTCAATGATGCACGAAACTATGTTCAAAGATGTGATAGCTGCAAACGAATGGGCCAACTTGGTCACTAAGATGAAATGCCATTACAACCACAAGTATTTCTTGACCCTTTTGAGAGATGGGCTATTGATTTTGTAGGTCCATTCAACCCACCTTCACATCAGAAAGTCCACATTTTAGTTTGCATAGATTATGTTACGAAGTGGGTAGAAGCCAAGCCTGTAGAGAAAGCAACAAAGCAGGTTGTCTCAGACTTTTTATTTGAAGAAATTTTTCCTAGATATGGTACTCCTAGAGAGATAGTTTAACATGGAGGAGCGCAGTTCACATCACACATGATAGAAAACATTATGGAAAAATATGGGATCAAGCATAGCATAACAACCCCATATCATCCTTAGGCAAACGGTTAAGTGGAGAGCACAAACAAAGTATTGGAAAACACCCTCACTAAGACCATAACAAATCATCACTGAGATTGGGGTTGAAAAACTTCCTGAAGCTCTTTGGGCGTATAGAAAAACATGGCAGAACATGATAGGATTCTCACCATTTGAACTTTTCTATAGAAAATCCCCATTGTTCCTGGTGGAATTTGAAATCAGTACGCTCAGAATGGCTCTGGAAGTAGGATTGGACTTCTCAGAAACCCAGAAACATCGACTGGAATAGATAAATGAGCTTGATGAAATTAGTTTAATGGTTGTCCAAAGAACTGCTGCCATACAACAGCAGAGAGCAAAATGGCATGATAATTTTTTTAAAAATAAGGTGTTTCATAGAGGGGATTGGGCATTACTATATGATTCCCATTTTAAGGATTTTAAAGGAAAGCTTCACTCATGATGGTTGGGACCATATGAGGTTGATGCGGTATTTGACAATGGGACTATCAGATTGGTCACAATCAATGATTCCCATGTTTCTTTTATTGTAAATGGACATCGACTTAGACTCTACCACTACCCAGACTCTAGAGAAGCCTTCATCAAACATCTCTCTGAAAAATCTGGATTGAAGGCTGTTGGTGCAGAAGATACCTCCTCTGAACTCTTGAATTATATATATATATATATATATTTTGTTGTTACTACTCACTTGTTTGCGTTTTTTTTTGGAGCTACTATTGAGGTGCAATAGTTGAGGACTTGAAAATTTTCTTTAGTAATTGGGACAGTCACTCCTTGGCTGCTGTTACTCCTTGGATGTTGTTACTCCTTGGGTGTTGTTGCTCCTCGGATGTTGTTACTCCTCATATGTTGTTACTCGCTGATGTTGTTACTCCTGAAAATTTTCTAAGTGTTGGATGTTGTTACTCCTTGGGTGTTGTTACTCCTCAGATGTTGTTACTCCACTGATGTTGTTACTACTGAAAATTTTCTAAGTGTTGGATGCTGCTACTCTTGGATGTTGTTACTTCGCTGTAACTTTTCCAACTGTCACTTCTCTCAGGTAGGTCGCTAGGTACGTCTCCGTGACTTCTATGGATTTAATTAAATATTCCATGGACAATACATTGACATGCCATGGATGGCTATTTATAAGTTGTGGGGGGTGCCATCATAATTAAACGACGGCGTAATTAAACCACACTAATGATTAATCCATCACCATCATTAAACCTTGTGCCGACGGTATGCTCCATGATCTTCATCATTATTTCACATAATCATTAACATGCATTGGGATTTGAAACACGTACCAATTAGTCACTTCTAATTTAATGCTGAATAATTACCACTCCATTCACCGTACTCACCATAACTCGCATGATTTTTTTTGTTTCTCGAGAAATCACCTACCGTTTTACTATCGTTCCATCTCATTCATTTTTTTTACCATGTTGTTACTGCAAAGAAGTTGGTTGTTGTCACTCCTCCCAACAGTCTGCTGCATCCGAAGTGCTATTATAGTCTCTACAGGATGGGCGGAATAGTTGCGCATCATGAACCTAAGGGTACAACCTTATTCCACAGCAATGCAGATGTATGACGGGTCTTCGTAGAAGCAGGATGGGACATTTATTTCAATTGATTTCAGAGGTTCAATGAGGGGATCACGATAGACTTCGCAATGAATTTGGACGAGAATTGTTCGCGAGTTAGAGGATTAGAAATTCCTGTCATAGAAGTGTCCATTGCAGAAGTCAGTGGGTTAACATAGTAGGGACAAAGTGGTTTTCAATGAAGGCTCCATTGCGAGAGTTTCCAAAATTTTTTGCAGGCTGGAGAAAGCACTGTCCAGAAGGGAAGGGGGTATGACTATAAGTCCTTTCCGTATCCATGGAATGAGGTAGTAGGATTTGTCATGAAATATATAACCCGTGAAGGGTGGTTGAACACCTTTTTCAAATATCATTTCGAAATTATATACCACCTTCGATTCCCGCAGGCACAATTTCATTCTTTGAACATGCCTTTATTCTTGATGAAAGTCTTCAACTTATGGCACAGTTCACTTAGCGCTCATGCCAAGTGCTGGCGGTCCTCACAAATCACAGAATGGTTCGACTGTTGGTCATGCATGCATTGACCCAATTACAAGTTCCTTGGGCACAATTCCTTGAGATGACGGAAGAGGGAGTAGCAACTATTATAACTTCTAGAGAAGAAGAGATCAAGGAATTGGAAGAAGAAGAACCAGCATCTCCTGCTAATACAACATGAGAAGAAGAAGAACCAGAAGAATTGGAGGAAGAACCAACATCTCCTGCTGGTACAATGGGAGAAGAAGAAGAGCCCAAGGAAATGGATATGGAAGAAGAAGAGCCAAAAGAAATGGAAGCGGAGGAAACAATTGTAAATATAGTCAAGGCTGCCACACAAGAACGAGCCCCTCCTATGGAACCTATTAATGAAGAAATGGAAGTGGAAGTGGAGGAAACAGTTGGAGATACAGTCGAGGCTTCCACACAAGAACCAACCCCGCCTGTGGAGCCTATTAATGAAGAAATGGAAGTGGAGGAAACAATTGGCGATACAGCTGAGGCTGTTGGTGAGCACCAGTATTGCAGCAATAATGCTGCAACTCCTGGGCTACCTACTTTACTCTTATCAACCCGGTAGTTTGTAACAAACTTGGAAGTGTCGGTGCTATATGCACAAGTACTAGTTCTCACTGCAGGTTGTCACTTGGTCAGTCGACGCAATATCACTAGGAGCTCGAGCCAACTTCTATGGATTCCAGAAGAAACTCTATATGTGATGAAAGGAAAGAAATATAGATGCTATTCTAACTACAGAAAGGAGAGAGACTGAAATGTAAAGCAAACCTGGTGAACCCTAATTAACCAACTAATTCTACTTTTGCAAAAAGTGCTATGAAAACCATGAAAGGAATGCCATTACCTATTCAAGGAAGTAAACAACATCTAACTACACTATTTTTTGAACTAAATAAGCAAAAGACATATTTTTGGATTTTTATATATTTTTATGTGAAATTGACATGCATGTAATCTATTGTGTGTGAATGTGGTAGAAAATAGGTGGTGTTGAAGGGAAGTTTTGGGACTTAAGAGGATGTAGGATGGTGTGGATGGGTCCTAGGAGGTCTCAGGTGGCCTTCTGGAGGCTTTTCCCACACTCGGCCTTCAAAAGAAAGTCTACAGGAAAATCTATAGGAGGATACATGAAATCTACATGAGGAAAACAAGGCAACTACAGGAGGCCTACAGGAGGAGGCCGAGAGTAGTTTTCACTGTTTTGAGCATGTGAGAGCGGGTGGAAAAGGTGGATGAAGGCTGGAATGAGGTGTTAGGGCACCTAGGGTCTACCAAGAATCACCAGGAGAGAGGAAGATTATTAGGTTTGCTCAAGGAGAGAGGAAGAAGTTCTATGGAAAATGCAAGAAACTAAGGCAGAATTGAGGTGAGGTTTGGGCGACCTGTAGGGGATGGATCAGATAGAGGATGGGATGGCTGATAAGCTGGCCTACTGCCATAAGAGATTTTCTACAAAGGAATTGACAGTCAACCGATAAGATCATACAAGCAATGAAGTGAGTGCATTTAGAAAAACAGAGTTTTGCATAAAAATGGTCTAAACTATGATCTATGAAAGGAAATGCTGAGAAATAATGCAAGAAAGAAAAGCATGAAAGAAGACTATTGAAGATAAAGAAGTGGGCATGATGAAGAAGATCTGAAGCAAAGAAAAGCTGGACTATTAACCTACTAAAAAGCTGCAAACACTAGAAGTCCTATGAAGGAGGAAAATCTGCGTTTTTGGGGCAGCAAGAGGGTCTTTACCTCAAATCATGGTCCCAAAGGGAGGAAGAGAGGCCAAGGCACTGTTGCTAGCCTTTTGAATCTTCTTTTTGTCACTTCTTAACCTGCTATAGAAAGCACAAATGGAAGCAAACTACTGAATCATCAAAAGCAACCCATTCTCAACCATAAAAGAAATACATCTAACAGCAACCTAATCTAGAAACTGAAACAAAACATACAAATACAAGTAAAGAGGAGCTTGGCTACTTGGATTGGGCCCTAACCCAAGAGCTTCAGCCCTCTGAGGTAACTCAGTGCTAGCTCAAAAAGGATTCCATCTTTATTTCCAAAACAATAGCAGGATTACATGAAACTGTCACAAAATAATAAGCTCGAAGTTGCAGCAGAGTTTACATAAGCAAAAATCCAACAAAAAATCTGACCCTAGTGAGGCCCTAGGCCTCTATACTTATACAAATGAAGCTACCAACAACTTCCTTAAAATTAGGGAGGCTTGGCTCCCAAAACTCGAGATAATCAACAATCATCCTCCACTTGTTCGGTTGCCTTCTAGTGCATGATTTGGCTGCTTGTACTCCGAGCTGAATGAAGGGAAATTCGAAGTAAGGAGTAATAAATGAGGGGGATTCCCTCCTATAAGTCCTCTCCTTTGTCCATTTCGAGTTATTGCTGCCATTTTTCCACTGGATCTTTGACTTTGATCTCAAAATTCATCAATAATCTGCATTAAACACATGTTAGACCACATGGCATCATAACTAACTCAACTCACTCCATAAGCATAAATATAATCAGAAAATCATACAATAAGCTAAGAGAATGGTAGATTTGACTAGGTTAGGAGGTAAAATGAGCCCATATAATTACCCATTTATGAGGCTCATCATCACCCCCCTACTGAAGGTGTTGCTCATCCTCTGAGCAACTTAGTCCATCTCCTCATCTTTTATGGCCTCGGTGGCCTCCCTAGCATCCCAAGCTTCTGATGTGGTCTCCTCTTCCTTGTCATAGAAACTTGCCTTCCTTTCTATCTCTTCCCACCGCTCCTCCTCTTCTTCTTCTCTTCTGCCTTCCAACATGCCTAATAGCAGTGGGTGATTCAGTTTGAGGCCAATCCAGTTGACCTTCAGCCTCTACATGGAGCACTTGTACATTGGCACTCTTCTTAATGCCTCCTTCATCCTCATGGGGGAATAATATTCCCTGATCTACAGATTGTGTGGTAAGGTGTTCCATCTCCTCATGCATGCATGCACACAGTCATCCCCAAGTAGCCTTTGCATATCCTCAAAGTGTGCAATGGATTGTGCCTGATCACTTATATATCTAGGTGCAATCTAAGGATTATTGGCAAGCAGGTTGTGTGTGCTGATGAGTTCCATGGGATCTGATGGCTCAGCGCTTATCATTAATGGCTCATTCTACTCTTTTATCATCAA
Source organism: Pinus taeda (assembly GCA_000404065.3). Taxonomy (NCBI): domain Eukaryota; kingdom Viridiplantae; phylum Streptophyta; class Pinopsida; order Pinales; family Pinaceae; genus Pinus; species Pinus taeda. The sequence continues at coordinate 96,846 of APFE030441247.1, read as the reverse complement.
TCTTCTTATTTCTGTTGCCCTCAACTCTTCGTGGTTCATCCATGAGGCCATGGCCATGAGTTGCAGGTCCCCTAGCCTGGCATTGGGGTCCCACACATTCATTTCTGTGAGGGCCATGTTATGTAGGTAGAATTCTGCCATCTTTGCCTTATCCTCTAATGTGCTTTGGTCACACAGATCCATAGAATACCTGTAATCTTGGAAAGGAATTGTGCCTCTTTGTGCCAAAGTCTTTATCTGAAATTGTAACCATTGGTCCTTGAGATATAGGCCATAGGATTTTGTTGGTGTTCTACATTACAATGCCTCCATGGATAAGCTGGCCATCCATGCCAGCTGGGCCTCTTTCTCTTGCAGCTGCCTCCTTAGTAATTCATTTTCAGTTTCAAGGTGGCTTCTTGCAAATGCTTCCCTGTGTCTGATAGCACTCAACTCTCTGCCCATTTCTCTAAGTCTGTTTTCCATATGGCCAATATCCTCAACTCCTTTGGATTTGGCTATTTGCATCCACCTATGTGTTCTTATTCTTTCTTTCTCTAATTCAAAGAATAATGGAATTGCAATTTTTTTTGGAATTATCTTTCCTCCCTTAAGTAGATTGTAGTAGGAGGCAAGACTAGGTTGGGGATCAGGTTCTTGTAGCTCTGTTTATTCCTCCTTTCCCTGTGGCTATACTTTCATCCTTTCCTTAAGCTTTTGGCTCTCTTGAAGTTTTGACAGTGTCTCCTGTAGAACTGTTTGAGCCTCCTGTAGGACTGTTTTTGGGTCCTGTAGTTCTACCTTTTCTTTCCATGTGGGAGATCTAGGAGTCCCCCTTTCATATGTGATAGATGCCTTGGAAGGGGATTCTTTTCCTTGGGTAGAGGGTGAATCTTCAATTGTAATTGGCACTTTTGAAGAGGGCTGAGGTTTGCCTGTTTTGATTCTTGTGCTCTTCTTAGCCTTGAAATACATGGAGACTTGCCCTTTTCTCTTTTGCTTTGGCTTGATTGGTGTACTGAGGGCAGCGAGGGTAGCTGCTACCTCCCTTTTTAGAGTCTCAGGGGACCCTTCTCCTTGTTCTTCCTTTTCTGCCTCTTTTTCTCCTCCTTCTGTCTCTTTTTCTGTCTCTTTTTACTCTGTTTCTTCAGCTTCCTCCTCCTTTGTTTCAGTTCCTTCCTCCTTTATTCCTTGTTCTGCTAAGTCACCAGTGGCTTCACCTTCTCCCCCTTGCTGCTCTTCCTCCTCACTTCTAATAGGACTGACATCATAGGTTAGGGCCTTTATGTCATTCTCAGTTGTCATGTTTCAGAAGACTTCCCATGCTATAGGGAGTGTAAATGTATGGAGGGCTTCTTCCAATAGGATTTTGATTAACCCATGGTGAGCTAGCCGCTTTGAATTTCCTGCTTGAAATTTAGTGCTGGAGTCAATGAGGGACTGCAGGAGGAAGAAGGGGATGCTGAGCTTCTGAGGGGTTGGAGTGTCCATGCCATACCTTAATTCATGAAGGATTCTAAAGTAATAACCATGGACAATGTTGTACCTCCCCTCAAAGGAAATGTATTTGATTATTTGGTAGCTAACCTCATCCCAAGGATATGGTATGCTAGCCCTTATAATGCCATTTTTATCCTTTACAGGAGTTTCATTGTTTTGGAAAAGGTTTTTCTTGGCAGCCTGGCCAATTGGTTTCTCATCCTTAATCCAAGGCAGCCCAAGAGGAAGGGTAGTGAACCTACTGATAAATTCAGGGGTTATCTCCATGGAAAGACCTCTAAAGGTGATAGTGGCATGTGTTCTTGAGTGAGGGACCAAAGAGTGGCCAAATTCTTGGGCAATCTCCTCATCAAACCCTTGGAATTTCTCAAAAAAGTTCATCCAATGTGCCCTTGTGAGGATGTCCACCACTTGTGGATGTGAATGGAGCCTGGTGGAGTTGGTGGGTTCCTTTCTCATAAATCCTCCAGTCATTTTGTTTATACTCTTTTGGGAAACCAAATGTGGAGATGGAGACAAATTTTTTTGAGAAAAACAGAGAAACAGAGGAGACTGTGT
>APFE030441247.1:33352-89621 GCA_000404065.3 Pinus taeda | reverse complement strand
TGGGCAGGAGGATATATGATTAACTGTTTGGACATGTGCATGTTCTTTATGGTCATGTTCCCAACTTGACAGCTGATGTAGGCATCGACGATAGCCAACTAGGGTCTTCCCAGAATGAGAGGATACCTAGTGAGCTTTGCCTTCGGCTGGAGAACTAAGAAATCAACAGGGTACTCCCAAGAATCAATGGAGACCATCACATCTTCCACAATCCCCTCAGGGGTCACAGTGGAGCGGTCTGCTAGCTATAGCACGGTCGTGGCCTTCCTCAAGGAGCCCTGAAGGTTAAGTTTGAGCATTTTATCCTTTGTCATCACATTAATGGTAGCTCCCGTATCAATCAAGGTATGTGGGATCATGGTGCCATTGATGTGGACATCAATTACTGGGCTTCCAGGGTCCAGATATTTTGTACAGATTACTTGCCCTAACATCAGGTCGGACAGTTGCCCTATGACATTGATGGTTGTGGAATCTCTCTTGCGCCTTCTTGGATGCCTAAAGCACTTCTCTTTGATCGACCTATTGTAGATAGGCACATATTTTATGGCTTGGAGAAGTGGTATCTTCACACATAAATGTTTCAATTCTCCCAGGAGTTCAGTTTCTTCTAACGTAGGCTGGACTGTCACAGATAGTCTCTCAAGAAAGGGTGGCTTTGCTTTAGGTTCACTTTCCTCTTTATCTTCCTCAACCTCCATGGGTGGAGGCTAGCTATTTGGGAGAACTTTCCCAGATCGCAAGTTAATTTCCTGAATCTCCATAGAATAGGTCAGGCATGATGGTTCCCCACTATACACTTGTTGAGCTTGTCTGTTGTTCGGGTTTGGATTTGGTTGGGCAAGCATTTGTGGTTTCTTTGGTGGAGCAAGATGTAACAGTTGTGGTTGGGAAGGTGGTGGAGGAAAAAGAGCAGGAGGAGAGTTGTATTTGGGCCTCCACCCCTAATGAGATGCATTCTGCTGAGGTTGTGGCTGAGCATAGGATGGAAATGAATGGGTGGCTAGTTGGGCATGATATTGAGATGTGGAGGACCAAGGAGGAGGTGTGGACCTGAAAGGATGAGCAAGGGGGCCCCAAGAATGTATGGAAGTGACTTGGTTGGGGTTGTAGTATGCCTGAGATGTCCCTTGCATCCCCTGCTAGTTTGCGGCCTCCTTTGGTTTATGTAATAGAGTTGTTCAGTGACTCCCTCAGCCCCTTGATATACAGCTTTAAGTCTGGGCAAGGAAGGGAACTTATTTGTAGAATGATTCTCTTCACAGACTGGACAAACCTCTATAGAGTTCAATGGGCATTCATTCTTAGGATGCCTCCTGGTGCATCTAGGGAAAGAAATGGCCAAAGCCCTCTCTGCTTCCTCTTATTTCCTTTTGATATGTAAGGTATCCATTTGCATGGCAAGAGTCTGCAACATCTCACTCTTGAAGTCTTCCAGCATGTTTCCAATTTCTCCTTTAATGTATGAGTTAGAGGAATAGGTACTGGCTATGGGTTGACTCCCCCTACCTTTCTTTATGGCTGCTCTATAATGGTTTCTAAAAACAATCTTTATGTCCTCATAGGATAGTTGGTAGATGTCCCCCCCCGGCCAGTAGATGGAGGGTGTCTAAAAGATCTTCTCGAATTCCTCTGAGCAGGACTAGCTTCAAAGACTCAGGGTCAAGAGTACACCCAACCCTTTTGTAACTGAGATGGAAGCTCTCTTCATTGTCTTCCAGGGAGTCATCACTTCCTATAGGCATTCGGAAAATTTCTTCTTTAGTATCTTTTGACCTACAATAGTCTCGATACTTGTTGTTAAAGGTTTGTTGTATCTGAGCCCAAGTTGTGATACTATTGCCAGGTAATCCCATGAACCAGCGTAGTGTTGTATCCTTGAGAGTAGAAGGTAACATTTTCAACTTTTGCTCATCTTCTACATAGTCATAGGTTCAACAGACAACAACAAACTTGAACAAAAAGGTGTCAGGATCTTCTATAGTCAGACCATGGAAATGAGGTAGGGCGGAAGGGCTTATATTATTCATTTTGGTGTCCCCATTGGTCTCTCGAATGGGAAAGGTACCCTCTATTCTCTCTCCATTCCCCCTAGCATTTTTGTGTTCAGCCATTGGCTCCAAAGGAATGTTTTCTTCTTCTTCTTCCCCTATAGGTTCTTCAAATATGTCTTGCTATTCACCTAAGGGTTCTTCTTGATCGAAGCCACCGAAGAAGAGAGAAGGTTGGATGTGTGAAGCAGTGGAGGTGTTGGGAAAAATTTTTCCTGCGTTATCTCTATTCCTACAAGGCATGAAAGGAAATCTTTTTTGGTTGGTTTTTGTTTCTTTTTCCCCACACTGATAGTACCTGCAGAACTGAAATTGTGATTTGAACAAAATAAATTGCAACTAGTTGAAATGAACTTGCTGAATGGAAATTGCAGAATTGAAAATGAAAGAAAGGAAATGTAGAACTGAAAGAAAGGAAATGACTAATCTACTTTTGCTGAAATGGAAATTGCATAATTGAAAAGGAAAGAAAAGAAATGCAGAACTGAAAGAAAAGAAATGACTATTCTACTTTTGCTGAAATAAACTATTAGCAGAATGTTGCAAGAAGAAATAGAAGAAAGTAGTAATCACAGAATACTCTGACGCTTCCCTGGCAATGATGCCAAAAAGTGGTGAGCACTAGTATTGTAGCAATGATGCTGCAACTCCTGGGCTGCCTACTTTACTCTTATCAACCCGGTAGTTCGTAACAAACTTGGAAGCGTCGGTGATGTATGCACAGTACTACTTCTCACTGTAGGTTGTCACTTGGTCAGCCGATGCAAGATCACTAGGAGCTCGAGCCAACTTCTATGGATTCCAAAAGAAGCTCTATATGTGATGAAAGGAAAGAAATATAGATGCTATTCTAACTGCAGAAAGGAGAGAGATTGAAATGTAAAGCAAACCTGGTGAACCCTAATTAACCAACTAATTCTACTTTTGCAGAAAGCGCTATGAAAACCATGAAAGGAATGCCATTACCTATTCAAGGAAGTAAACAACACCTAACTATGCTATTTTTGGAACTAAATAAGCAAAAGACATATTTTTGGATTTTTATATATTTTTATGTGAAATTGACATGCATGTAATCTATTGTGTGTGAATGTGGCAGCGAATAGGTGGTGTTGAAGGGCGGTTTTGGGACTTAAGAGGATGTAGGATGGTGTGGATGGGTCCTAGGAGGTCTCAGGTGGCCTTCTGGAGGCTTTTCCCACACTCGGCCTTCAAAATAAAGCCTACAGGAAAATCTATAGGAGCATACAGGAAATCTACAGGAGGAAAACAAGGCAACTACATGAGGCCTACAGGAGGAGGCCGATAGCAGTTTTCACTATTTTGGGGGTGTGAGAGTGGGTGGAAAAGGTGGATGAAGGCTGTAATGAGGTGTTAGGGCACCTAGGGTCTACCAAGAATCACCGGGAGAGAGGAAGATGATTGGGTTTGCTCAAGGAGAGATGAAGAAGTTCTATGGAAAATGCAAGAAACTAAGGTAGAATTGAGGTGAGGTTTGGGTGACCTGTGGGGCATGGATAAGATGGAGGATGGGATGGCTGATAAGCTGGCATGCTATTATAAGAGATCTGCTGCAAAGGAACTTACAGTCAACCAATAAGATCAAACAAGCAATGAAATGAATGCATCTAGAAAAACAGAGTTTTGCATAAAAATGGTCTAAACTATGATCTATGAAAGGAAATGCTGAGAAATTCTACAAGAAAGGAAAGCATGAAAGAAGAATATTGCAAATAAATAAGTGGGCATGATGAAGAAGATCTGAAGCAAAGAAAAGCTGGAAAATTAACCTACTAAAAAGTTGCAAACACTAGAAGTCCTACGAAGGAGGAAATCTGTGTTTTTGGGGCAGCAAGAGGGTCTTTGCCTCAAATCATGGTCCCAAAGGGAGGAAGAGAGGCCAAGGAACTATTGCTAGCCTTTTGAATCTTCTTTTTATCACTACTTAACCTGCTATAGAAAGCACAAATGGAAGCAAAATATTGAATCATCAAAAGCAACCTATTCTTAACCATAAAAGAAATACATCTAACAACAACCTAATCTACAAACTAAAACAAAACATACAAATACAAGTAAAGAGGAGCTTGGCTGCTTGGATTGGGTCCTAACCCAAGAGCTTCAACCCTCTGAGTTAACTTAGTGCTAGCTCAAAAAGGATTCCATCTTTATTTCCAAAACAATAGCAGGATTACATGAAACTGTCATAAAATAATAAGCTCGAAGTTGGAACAGAGTTTACATAAGCAAAAATCCAACAAAAAATCCAACCCTAGTGAGGCCCTAGGCCTCTATACTTATACAAATGAAGCTATCAAAAAATTCCTTAAAATCAGGGAGGCTTGGCTCCCAAAACTCGAGATAATCACCAGTCATCCTCCAGTTGCTCAACTACCTTCTAGTGCATGATTTGGCTGCTTGTACTCTGAGCTGACTGAAGGGGAATTCGAAGTGAGGAGTAATAAATGAGGGAGATTCCCTCCTATAAGTCCTATCCTTTGTCCACTTCGAGTTATTATTGCCATTTTTCCATTGGATCTTTGACTTTGACCTCAAAATTCATCAATAATCTGCATTAAACACATGTTAGACCACATGGCATCATAACTAACTCAACTCACTCCATAAGCATAAATATAATTAGAAAATCATACAATAAGCTAAGAGAATGGTTGATTTGACTAGGTTAGGAGGTAAAATGAGCCCATATAATTACCCATTTATGAGGCTCATCAGCTGTCACACAAGAACCAACCTCGCTTGTGGAACGCATCGATGAAGAAATGAAGATAATGGATGGAGTTAATATTTTTTGACAGGAATCAACTTTAATTAATGAAGCATAAGGACAAGAAATTCCGGTCAAGGAGTTGGCAAGTGATGTTGTTACACAAGAACCAACATCACTTGCCCAAACAAATGTGAATGTCAAAATGAGTAGGGGTGTCACACAAGAACCATCACCAACTCAGTTAGGGTAGGAAAATGTTGAAGAGACAAACCTTGAGGTTGACGCTGTCCCACAAGAACCAACGTCGACCATCGGACAGGAAGAAACACATGAAGAAGGCTTGACCCAATTGAGAGATGAAGGCGATGGAGAAAAAGAATTAGAGGTAGCGGATGGGACCACTATAGAGCAGGTGGAGAACATCCCTCACTCTCCTTTTTAGGCCACAATGCCAAGAGGAGCGAGAAGGATATGTTCCCCTCATTTTTTAATAGAAGAAATATTTTTTCCTCCCATATTGAAGTTCGTCAGCTCGAAGGAGGGTGCAACCATTATTGGCTCATCACTTGCAAATTCCCAACAAGGGCTTCCTAAAGGTCATGCCGAAAAAGAGATTGTTGCATAAGGATTGGAGCAGAGGGTGATCGACAAAGGCACTTTCCAGGCAACAAATGTTCCTGAATTGAGAAGAGTTGAGGAAGAGCGTGCTCTCGAGTACAGAAAACCAAGTAAGGAAGACCTGGTAAAGGAGCTAGTTGATGCTTTTAATGGCAATCGACCATTTTTTGAACTAGCTGTGGGGCTGGGAAATGAATTTATTGTTAAAAAAGAGTGGATAGAATAGTGTGAGAAGAGGAGACCACCTCTCAAAGAAAGGTATCAACTTCAGTTCAAAGAAACCATGTGGCTAAAGATGGAGGTTCTTAAGCTGAGAAAGTAGGTATCTCGGTTAAAGAAGAAGACAAGGAAGTATAAACGAGAGGATGTAAAGCCCAAGGTTGAGGTCTCCTTAGTAGCTGTCTAGATAGAAGATGTTCCCACAACTTCTATTGCCACATAGACTGGTCCTGGGGAACAATTGTTCGAGGCTCGAGAATTCTTCCTAGATGTTGAAATTCAGAAATGGCAATCTACCATGAATGAACAAAAGGAGACAAAGAGTGTTCGAGAACATGCCGCTGAGATTATTACTAGGTATGTAGACCAACTAGATAAAGCAAGACATAGGCAAGAGAAACAAAAGAAAAAGATAAAGGACTTAGAAGGGTTGGTGTAGGTGTTAAAGGTAGATAAGGAACAGATGTTTACCCTGGCACATCAAGTAATGGCCTGTCGACTTCCTGCCCATAGTTACACTTTGATTCTTCATGGACAGTTTTTTTTCTTGTGCCTATAAATCATTTACAAGGAGATCAGCCATGAGATTGAGGATTCGATACAGTTCCTTCGTATCATAAGAATCCATGAGATCATGAGCCAACACTTGATGTGCAGACTCTACATGCGTGGTTATTTCTTGAGGGATGACGAGACCTTCAATCCAGTTCCGTTTGTGGGAGACGTTCACTTGAGAGCCTTCACCTCATACACTATTAATCAGGTTAAATGGAGGAAGGCTTGTGATTCTTTTGAAGGAAATCAAGCTACAAAGCCACTAATGATAAGGAGGGGGAATGGTCAGTCAGTGACTATTTATAAGAAGCACTCCACCTTTCTACAGATTGAGGGATCTAAGGAATGAATGCTGGCAACACAAAAATAGTGTACTGACCTCTATGTCAGGAAAATAGTCACTTTTCAGGACAAAGCCCTTGACATTTGCCAAAGGAGATAGATGATGTCATCATCAGCTGTAAAAAACCGGGAACCTTTTGGAGCACCCAATTTTACTCAATCATTATAAATAGTGCCACATTTTGTTTCATACATCTAGACATGTGGGGTCTAGTGGATGAGGCTGAGGTTTCAATTTCCCCTCATTTGGCTGCCAGCAGAGCATTACACTCCAACATATAATGTGAGCAATGATTGGTGGAAGCATGTCCTTATGACAGAAGGATATAAACCTCTGGGACAGAGATGGCCAAAGAATATGACCTTGCTCAGCTTCATGCTGACCACAGCTGGTCCAACCCAGATCTGAAGAGATGGTGAGCTGCATGAGGACATGCAGAAAGACCAATTGGGGGGAGATGTTGGGTACCAAATCTGCATGCTTTTTCCCTCCATTTTTACTCTCTCTCTCTCACTCCTTTGTATCCTTTATATTCACTAATTTCTCTAAATGCACAAGGTAAATCCTCTTCAATTGTATTCCTGTAATGTTTAATTAATGAAGTAATAGTCATGGAGATTTTACCTATGTGAGTTACTAATTCTGTCATTTTCATAGATTCGGTGGTCAAACGTCACATATGCAAATCACAGAAGTAACTCCGAGCTTACAACACCATTTTGGCAACGCTGTAACATCATAACAGATTCCAAGCGATTCCAAACCTTTCTTGTTCTCTCTCTCTCGGCAACTAGTTGGCCGTTTCAACAAATGTATATTGTAGACATTAACTGCCAGATTTAGAGAACGGTTTTCTCTGAATATTTGTATAAGAAGGGTTTCAATGTTGTGAATTGGGTTAGCCATGCAAGGGACTGAGATTGTGACAAAAGACTAATTAATTAATTGAATGCAAGTTATTTTGATGTTCTCTCTATAAGCTGTGAATCCGTCGCAACCCTAATCAGAGAGTTGGGCACACTCTTTTGATCAGGTGCTACATTATTTCTGTGCATTGTTATTTTATTTATGTTGGTTTATTTCGATTATTGTTAAATTACCTTACTTAATTGTTCTGAATGATTTTATAATTTTACAATTGATTCTTATTTACTGTCACAATATTTTTTTAATTAATTTAGTTATTGAATCTGGGATTGGTGATTGGATTGTGGCATTGCTACCTGCATATGCTTTGTGTGTTACCTTGAAATAATATATGCACCTAGATTGATAAATTAAATGTGGAAAAGGGTTGAATAGCTATTCACACTCGGATACCAACAAATATTGTGTTGCCAAGTGGAATGATGACTGGCGAAGATAAGGGAAAGCAGCCTGAAGAAAGTGAATGGGTCCGCAAAGCTCCAGAGAAGGAGGTTGAATTTGATTTAGAGCACGCGAAAGAAAACTTCATGGAAGCAAAGAAAATCTTCACTGAGGCTTCTACCTCAGGAACTAAGGATAAGAAATCAAAAGAAATGGACCCATCCATGCTCATTACCTTTTTGGAGACCTGTATGAAGCTGTTGCGCGATAGTAAGGCCATGAAAGGATTACATGAGTTGATAAATAAATGCGCTGGTAAAGAAAATGCTCGTGAGGGACTGCGTGTGGTCAATAAAATTGGTAAACATAAGGCAAGAACAGGGTGTGAGATGAGGCTTACCGCACAAATAAGAGAGTATGAAATGGGCCAAGTTATTCTAGATCTTGGGTTAGACGTGAATGTTTTTCCAAAACAAACATGGGAGAGAATGGGGAGACCTATGCTGCATTGGTCCCCTATTTAATTGAGGATGGCGAATCAACAAAGGATTATCTGCATGGGAAGATTGCAGGGAGTGATAGTAGATATTGAAGGCGCGAGTGCATTGGCCGATTTCGAAGTGATAAAGATTGTCAATGACAGAAATCCCTACCCTGTGCTCCTTGGGATCAACTGGGCTATTGACATGAATGAGGTGATCAAGTTGAAGAAGCAGACAATGTCATTTGAGAGGAAACCGCTCCGCATAGTAGTACCTTTGGACCCCACAGAAGGACCGCGCTATACTGAACCAGTCCGCGATTATGAAAGTGACGATCATTTGGACCATATTTATAAGATAATAGTGTGAGATCAATATTGGGTGAATTCGACAATTGATGGACATATTGCATGGGACCAAAAAATCTTCCCCACATCAGATTCAGATGAGGAATTGGAACACTGGCAGAATCAATTGCATGAAGTATCTTCGTTGCGCTGTAACATGATGACTAAATCTCTATGTTGTGTATCATCTGAGGTAAGAAGTTTTCCTTATTATGATGGTTTAACTGATGTTGATAATTTTTTGGATGGATTTGAAAGGGAAGTGCCAGAGAAGCATCGTTTCCAAGCCTTGGACTTGGCGTTACGTGCTACGCTTGCAAGATGGTGGGGTACACATAAAGAAAATTTTGATGAATGGCGTGAATACAAAAGGATGATGAGGGTGAGGTTTGGTCGCCCGAAAGTACGATTGATAGAAAAATACGATGGGAAGAGTGATCTACACGATCACATAGAAAAATGGACTGATGCTTATGGAGCAGAGCTGCAACTAGAGTGGTACGTTTGTTCTGTCATATTTAGATGTAATACCAATGAATTGGTACCTAGAAAAGGAGCTCTTCCATGGCATGGATGAATGAGATATTTTGAGGCAAGGATTCTTGATGAAATTCAGCTTTGAGGATGGATTCAAGTGCATTGATGAAGCGTTGTAGGAGGTCAAGGTAGCAATCTTCAGAATCCCACAGGATCCCCTAGATTTGATTCAACTAGGTTCGACCACCCAACTGTGCCATGTGTTGTAGTTCTACAATGTCACTGCTGAAGAAGAAGAGGAGGATCCAAGGAAAATTAATATCCTACAGGAAGAAGGTCACCGCAAAGTTGAGGGGCTATATTTAGATAATCTAGATATCACTGCACCATTGAAAACTAGTCAAGTAAACATTGGAACAGAGGCGGAGCGGAAGTTTGCGAAGATAGGGGACTACTGGGATTATGCTATGATGGATAAGGTGGTTGAGTTTCTCCGCGAGTACCGAGATTTGTTCCCTACAAAGTTTTCAGACTTGAAGGAGATAATATGCAATTTAGGAGTGATGAAAATAATGTTGAAACCAAATGCGAAGCCTATGGAAGAGGCCATATCGCCGTAATCCTAAGTATGAGGAAAAGGTTCGCTTGGAGTTGGAAAAAATATTGGCAGCAGGAATAATTGAACCAATGGAGGAGTCCGATTGAGTAAGTCCTATGGTAGTTTAGGAAAAGAAGTAGACGGATGAGATAAGGATCTGTGTAGATCTCAAGAAACTGAATGATGCTTGCATTCATGAACCCTTTCCAACTCCGTTCATGGATGAGGTGTTAGATAATGTTGGCGGACATGAAGCATATTCGTTCATTGATTGGTTCTATGGATACCATCAGATAAAGATCGTGCCAAAAGACATGAGTAGACTACCTTCGCAACTGAGTGGGGATGCTTTTAGTATACGGTAATGCCTTTTGGACATAAGAGTGCGACAACAATCTTTTCGGGCATAGTCATTGCGGTGTTCAAAGAGTTCATTCACAAGTTTTTTGAGGTATATTTTGACGATTGGACAGTGTTTGGATTGGTCAAATGCCATGTAGCTAGTTTGCGCTTGATGTTGGATACGTGTCAGAGGTATCAGATTGCGCTAAACTTGAAGAAGTGTCTATTTTATGTCCCTTTCGGAATCTTATTGGGTCATGTAGAGTGCAGACAAGGATTAATGGTGGACCTTGCTAAGATTGTTGTCATAATTATCTTGGAGGTGCCAAGGAGTGTTAAACAGCTGCACGAAATGCTGGGTCATACTGGATACTATCAAATGTTCATCAAGAGCTATGCCCATTACCTCACCCATGGAAAATCTATTGAAGAAGGACACTACATTCCGTTGGAGTGAAGAATGTCAGCGGAGTTTGGATGTGTTAAAAGAAAATATGGTCACCGCGCTAATCCTAGTCTTCCCGGATTGGAAGAAGGAATTTCATGTGCATGTGGATGTGTCACGTATTGCGCTCAAAGCAGTATTGACACAGGTCGGTGAAGGAGAATTGGATTACCCAATATAATTTCTGAGCAGGACGCTGTATAAGGTTGAAAAGAACTATTCGACGACAGAGCGTGAAGGGTTGGTTATGGTGTACACACTCCAAAAGTTTAGGCATTACTTTAAGATGTACAAAGACCATTTTGCATTAAATTACCTAGTCAACAAGCTTGTTTTGGGGGCAAAAATATGTAGATGGTTGTTGTTATTTCAAGAGTATGATTTCGAAGTAATTATGAAGCCAGGGCGATTGAATGCAGGACCACATCATTTGTCGCGTATTGAAACCAGAGAGGAGCCTACCAACTTAGAGGAGGGGCTACGTGACACAGAGCTCTTTGTGGTGCATGTGGTAGACAATCATTTCACAGACATCATCCACTTCCTAACTATGGGAATGGCTCCAGAAGGATACACAAGTCAAAAGAAGAAGGAATTGGTGGTGTGTGCGACAAATTTTTCTGTTATTGTATGTCATTTGTATAAAATGGGATTGAACGAGATACTACGGTGCTATGTGTCTGATTTTTAATGACGAAATATCCTAGATGAAGCTCATGGAGGAGCTACAGGAGGAAATTTTACAGGAAAAGTGACGACACAGAATATTTTACGCGTTGGGCTATGGTATCAAACCTTGCATAAGGATTCCAAAGCATATTGTACGGCGTGCGATGCATGTTAGAGAACCGACAGGCCATCGTGGAGGGATGAGCTATCTTTGAATCCATAGGTATCATTACAACCATTTGAAAAATGGGCAATTGATTTTATAAGACTGATTCAGCCTCCAGTGGATCCCCTTTACAGCTGCCTTGCGATGTTATCTAATGTTTAGTGGAGTTGAAGGTCGTGACTTCAACTCAAGCTCTATGAGTGATTCAGGCCTCCAGTGGATCAGACACGGAGATTTCAAGCAAATTCTCAAAGGGCTCACCCAACAAACAACAAAACTCAGAAATTCTTAGAATGCAAGGTGTTTCTCGCGGGATGGCCATCTGTAATTTATAGGCAAATTCGAATTCAAATTCGATCGTTCCCCCCAAAAGACGCTCATAAATGTGATATTGACGACATATTTCAAAATATTTTGCACTTGATTTCAGACTTAAATGCCTTAAATGTTGGCTTCCCGCTCCTCTTAACCATATTCTGGCAATCAAATCATGAACAGTGATGGAAACGGTCACTTTTTGGAGTGACATCCTCCTGTTCCGCGTGGACCCCTCATCACACAGCTCTATAACCCAGGTAGTATAGTTTATAGTCCCGAAGTTCCTTACAGCTGCTTGGAGTGCTAAGATTGTGCTACCATCATATATTCATCTGGCCAGATCCCCGGTGTATGGCTTCAATCAGCTACCATTTACATTTCCCGGAGATGGATCTCCATTCAATTTCAAAAGTTGAACTTCTCCACCATCGGTAATCTCCTTGATAACATACGGCCCCAACCAATGCATCTGAAATTTTCCCGGAAACTTATCAAACTTGTTTTCATATAATGAAAATAAATTGTTTACCTTGAAGGTGCATAGTTTTATGTGCTGATCGTGCCATGCCTTTTCGCGCTCCTTCTAAACTTGTTGATGGAATCCAGCCAATAATCTATCTTCCTCTAGCTCTGCCAATTGTGCAAGCCACTCTTCTAATGCTTTGTGGTCCACCATTCCTGTGAACACTACTATGCATAGACTAGGCACAATATACTCCATCGGCATCATAGCTTCGACACCATAGAACAGCCTGAAAGGTGTCTATCCAGTCAGCTTCTTACAAGTAGTTCTATAAGCCCATAGCACCGCTGGTACGCGCACGTCCCAATCATTCCTCTACGCATTTCAAACCTTTATTAGTGTGTTATCCAATACCTTATTAAATGCTTCCACCATCCCATTGGCCTGAGGATGATATGGTGTACTTTTCTAATGAAAAACTTGGAATTCTTCCGTTAGCACATTGATCGTTTCATTAAGGAAGTGAGTTGCGATCACTCATCAAAATCTTCGGGCAACCGAACCTGGTTAGCACATATTCAAATAGGAAATTCGCTGATGTTTCCCCCATACAGTCCTTTACAGGCTACGCCTCCGCTCATCTGGTCAAATACTCGATTGTAGTGATGATGCACAACACACCGGTATTTTTTCCTGGAGGGTGAATCGGTCCTACAAAATCAATTGCCCATTTTTTGAATGGATGCAATGATACCTATAGATTCAAAGGTAGCTCATCCCTCCGTGATGGCCTGCTGGTTCTCTAACATATCATACGCCCTACAATATGATTTAGAATCCTTATGCAAGGTTGGCCACCACAACTCAGCGCGTAAAATATTCTACGTTGTCACTTTTCCAACAAAATGGCCTCCCATAGCTCCTCCATGAGCTTCAGCTAGGATACTGCTTCGTTCAAAATCAGGCACATAGTGTCGCGGTATCTCGTCTGATCCCATTTTATACGAATGACCTGCAATAAATAAAAATTTGCCAGGCTCACCGCCAGTTCCTTCTTCTTTTGACTCGTGTATCCTTCTAGAGCCATTCTCGTAGTCAGGAAGTGGATGATGTCTACAAAATGATTTCCTACCATGCGTACCACAAAGAGATGCACGCCAGGAAGCCCCTCCTCTAAATTGGTAGGCTCCTCTCCAGTTTCAATGCACTCCAGAAGTTTAGGCATTACTTGCTAGGCTGACACTTTAAGATGTACACAAACCATTCTATATTAAAGAACCTGGTCAACAAGCCTGTGTTGGGGGGAGAAATATGTAGATGGCTGTTGTTATTTCAAGAGTATGATTTCAAAGTAATTGTGAACTAGTGTGATTGAATGCAGGACCAGATCATTTTTCATGCATTGAAACCAGAGAGGAGCCTACCAACTTAGAGTAAGGGATGCTTGACGTGCATCTCTTTGCGGTGCGCGTGGTAGACAATCATTTTGCAGACATCATCCACTTCTCGACTATGGGAACAACTCCAGAAGGATACACAAGTCAGCAGAAGAAGGAATTGGTGGTGTGCACGACATATTTTTTTGTTATTGAAGGTCATTTGTATAAAATGGGATCGGACGAGATACTGTTGCGTTATATCCCTAATTTTTGAATGAAGCAATATCCTAGCTAAAGATCATGGAGGAGTTGCAGGAAGTCATTTTGTAGGAAAAGCGATAGCGTAGAAGATTTTACACACTGGGTTGTGGTGGCCAATCTTGCATAAGGATTCCAAAGCATATTGTAGGGCATGCGATGCATGTTAGAGAATGGCAGGCCATCGTGGAGGGATGAGATACCTTTGAAGCCATAGGTATCATTGCAACCATTCGAAAAATGGGCAATTGATTTTGTAGGACTGATTCAGCCTCCAAGAAAAAATACGGGTGCACGTTACATCATCACTGCGACTGAGTATTTGACCAGATGGGTGAAGGCACAGCCTGTAAAGGACTATACGGGGGCAACAACATCGAAGATCCTATTTGAATATGTGCTGACCAGGTTTGGTTGCCTAAAGATTTTGATGAGTGATCATGGTACACACTTCCTTAATGAAATGATCAGCGCTCTAACCGAAGAATTCCAAGTTTATCATCCGAAAAGTAAGCCGTATCATCCTTAGGCCAATGGGATGGTGGAATTATTTAATAAGATATTATAGAACACATTGATAAAGGTTTGCAATGTGCAGAGGAATGATTGGGACATGCGCGTACCAGTTGTGGTATGGGCTTATGAAACTACTTGTAAGAAGTTGACTGGACATACACATTTTAGGCTGGTCTATGGTGTCAAAGTTGTGATGCCGATGAAGTATATTGTGCCTAGTCTACACATAGCAGCATTCACAGGAATGGCAGACCGCGAACCATTGGAAGAGCGGCTCGCGCAAGTGGTAGAGTTAGAGGAAGATAGATTCTTGGCTGGATTCCATCAACAAGTTCAGAAGGAGTGAGAAAATGCATGGCACAATCGGCACATCAAAGTACACACCTTCAAGGTAAAGGATTTAGTTTTATTATATGACAGAAATTTTGATAAGTTTCTAGGAAATTTTCAAATGCATTGGCTGGGGACGTATGTTATCAAGGAGATTACCGATGGTGGAGCAGTTTAACTTGTGGAATTCAATGGACATCCATTTCGGGGAAAGGTAAACAACAATTGATTGAAGCCATACACTAGGGATCTAGACATATGACTATATGATGGTAGCACAGTCTTACTGCTCCAGGCAGCTTTAAGGAGACACGAGACTATAAAATACACTGCCCGGGTTGTAGAGCTGCGCGACAAGGGGTCTGCGTGGAACAGGAGGATGTCACAGTACCAACAAAGCACAAAGGGAGGTACGTTATAGGGGTGGATACCACGCAGTGCAACCACAAAATGACCGTTGTCATCACTGTTCATGATTTGACTCCTAGAGGATGGTTAAGAGGAGCCGATGACCAACGTTTAAGGAATTTGAGGCTAAAATCAAGTCCAAAATCTTTGGAAATATGCTGCCAATCGTGCGTTTATGAGCATATTTTGGGGGGAACGATCGAATTTGAATTTGAATTTGCCTATAAATTACATATGGCCATCTAGTGAGAAACACTTTGCATTCTGAGAATTTTTTAGTTTTTCTATCTGTTGCGTGAGCTCTTTGAGAATTTGCTGGAAAGCCCTGTGTCTAATCAGTATCCCGAGTCTCATCAGAACCTCATTAGCAAGTTCATGTCCGCAGCAGCTGAGATTGCTAGTACTGGGGGCACTGTCGCCTCTGAGGGAGATGCCCTTGAGGTCGTGAGTATGGAGGTTCTCATAGCAATGCCTAAGTCACCCGGGTTGCCTAGGCCAAAGCCTACACCGACGAGAGAGGTTACCAAGCCTAAAAAGGATAAACAAAAGAAATTGATGACAATGCGCAAGTCACCAAGGAAGCATGCAGCCACATAGGCTTAGAGAAAAGGAAAGCCAACCGCGCAGGAGAAATGAAAAGTGGTAGATCTAGAGGCCAAGGAGGGCACGAAATACATTGATATTGAGGGGGTAGACCCTATTTTGAAATTGCCAGAGTATATTCCTCCAAACCAGGGAAAGATGAAGGTCTCGAAGGACCCAGATGAGGGACGACTCCTCCTAAAAATACCCCTACTGCCAGAAAATATAACTTTTGAAGGTCTGCGCTTG
The DNA here is from genome assembly GCA_000404065.3 of Pinus taeda. Classification (NCBI taxonomy): domain Eukaryota; kingdom Viridiplantae; phylum Streptophyta; class Pinopsida; order Pinales; family Pinaceae; genus Pinus; species Pinus taeda. The sequence continues at coordinate 73,767 of APFE030441247.1, read as the reverse complement.
GCGCGTATCCCACATTTGAAGCTTGAAGATTGGGATTTGGGGGACATTGAGCAGTTCCCCCACTTGGCTACCGATACCTTCATGAAGCGAGTTTTTTATAAGGATTCTTGTGTCACTGCGCTAGAGCTAGTGGAACAGATTCGTGGGGTAAACAAGGCAAGGTTGTTGAACTTTCTATGGGTGCCTCACTACCACCGCGCCCCCATAAATTTGACAGTCATTAAGAAATTGTTGTGCCTTGTGCATGATGGGTACTTGTGGTTGAGTGAGCTGATACCAATCACTGATATGTTGATCCATAAGATCATATTGTTGCCTCATTTAGGGCTGAACTGGCCAAGGTGTTTGGCGGAAAGACAAGCGAGTGCAACCTCGCTGAGAAAATAAAGGATAAGTTTAAGCTTGTCAAAATGCCATGCGGATATTCCATTACTAGCATTTCTGACCCCACGGTGAAGATGGTTACTCAAATTTTGGCTGGTAAAGTGATGAGGAAGTGCTATGTGGATGAGGTGCCAGCAATAGTGGTCTCTCTGGCAGCCCAATGTGCGGAGGGCGTACAGTTTAACTGGGCGTGCAACCTATGCAGCGAGTTCCTCGTGAACTGCAGAGAGGCACAAGACCAAAGTAAGACTTTCCACTATTCATGGTTGTTGTTATCAATTGTGCTGGTCACATGGAAGTTGCTGGAGGACGGCCAGTTTCCTCCAATTGAGACAGATTTACCAGAAGTAGCCAAGTTTGCTTCTCTCTAGGCCACAAAAGACATTGTGTGGGTTCGCGAAAGCAAAAATTTTTGGGTACTGATGGAGGCAAATATCCGCGCAACCATCAACCGAAAGTCGCGGTTGTCACCAACCATCTTTGAGTAGTTATCTAGATATGAAGAGTTCAAAGTGAACTTCCACTGTGTTTACATCTTGGCGCAGAAGGATCCATATCAGAAGTGGTATGATCTTCCTTACTTGGCTACAGACGATGCCATTGTAGAAGTCCTCAAGCGCTAGCTAGCAGATTGGCACATATCATCGGATTTGGCCACCGGGACTAGCAAGTCTACGGAGAAGTAGAAAAAGGAAGTGGCCCGACTAAAGATTTAGCAGTTGGTTTAAAAGGGGAAGAAGGAGACTAAGGAGAAGGCCTACGTAGAAGTGGACTGCACGGCAAAGGAACAAGTAGAGCATGAAGAGTGTGACTCTCATAGAAGTTAGAAATCCCCGTCGCCTCAAATAGAGGAAGAAGAGAAGTCAGACCAGGAGATTAGAAGAGCACTCCTTTCCACGTAAAGTGATATAGGGAACATGAAAAGGAGGGATAACGAAAGAAGACCAAAGCCTCCAAGTCGCTGCTAGATCCAATCACCTTGATAGGGGGTGACTTGGATGATATTGGAGATAAGGTAAGGGATATGGCTGTTGAACTACTGCAACAGTTTGAACAACAACAAAAGCAAGAATTAGTCACCATATAGATGGATTTGCGTGAGTTGCAGATCCAAACAACTAGACTCTATGCAGGTGTAGGGCAGAGTAGCGTGACATTGACTAGTTTGGTGCTGGAGGCCACTCAAGTAGCAGAGGTAGTTTGATCCTTGGATCTTCGGGACATCACATTGCTTAATGGAGCTCTGAGCACTAAGGTAGATGCTGACAAGGCTACTATTAGCGCTTTGAGGAGTATTGGTATGAACTTGGCCGCACTCCCTAGTGAATTCCTTCACACACTACAAGCAGGTGTGATTGCAGAAATTAGGGCCGAGGAGTAGCGCACGCTAATCTTGATCAATGAGTAGAAAGTCAACAACGAATAGATGTTCATTGAGAAGACAATCGTGCTAGAAGCATGTAATAAGGTTCAGGAGTAGAATGAGCAAACTACAACTGTGGTGGTCGAGGCATGCAAAACAGTCCTTGAGCTGCACATCCCAAAAGAAGCATTGTTGGAGGCCAAGATTAGGAAATTGGTTGCAGGTGTGCGTGATGTGAAAATAGAAACGACTTAGGTTTAGTTTGAGCTGAACCTGAAGATCAAAGAGTTTGAGTTGAAGTCACAACCTTCAACTCCACCAGAGGTCATAGAACAACATGAGGTAGCTTTAAAGGATGAAGTCACAACAATAGATGTCGTGGTGGCCGATTGCACTACACTCTTTGAGAAATCTATGGAGGTCATTATGATTCTATAGGAAGATACTAACCTACAAAGGTTGAACATAGAAGCTTGTGAGTTGTAGCAACAGTATGACAAAGCAAGAGCAATGACGTGCACCATCGCTATATCATAGCGATTGGCTAAGCTGCATGAGCAAATGCAGTTGCTTGAATAGGTGGATGTAGTGCAACGGAAAGAGGTGGTCATCAAGGCTAGATTGGGGCCTTGGCTGGACAAGCCCTATGTTATATCTGCCACCATTGAGGAGAATCTAGCAAGACTATAAAGGAAACAGTAGAAGATCAGGGAAGACAGTGCACGACCAACAACAGAGCAGCTGGTGGAGAAGCTTAAGCAGGTAGGCACGTAGAGTGCGATTGAGGTAGCAGTGGCACAGGTCGAGCTGGGAGGTCTCCGCAGTAAGATCTCCATGCTAGCCGAGTGACTCAATGGTGAGTCACGATATTTGTGTTGGGGGCATGTTGGGATAGGGTCCCCTAGGGTCAATTTTTGGGGCAAAAGCCCAAGTTTTGGGGCAGAAAACCCAAGTTTTGCCATGTAAAGTGTAAAGTCTCCACAAGCTGTGGTCATGGAGCATGTAGAGAGTAAATATTCATAAAGGGTTTTTCCCTTCTTTTATGTAATTTGTGTTGGCTTTAGTAGACCTACCCATGGTCCGTGGCCCATGGGATTGTATAAAAACGAGAGTCTTAGAGACTCTAAGGAAACTTAGTTAGGATAGAAGATAGCGAAGAATGAATGTAATGGGTAATTAGTAGAAAGAGCCAAGAGTCTTAGAGGAGAAGCGAGGCTCTACAGCCGTATGCACATAGGCCTAGAGTGGAGTCCACAGCTGAGTGCGCAGACTGCTGCAGCTGAGTGCACAGGGAAGTCTTGAATCTATAAGCAGAATTGAAGTATCAATAAAGAGTTTATTCTAGAAATATCTTTGTTTTGTCCATTTACTTCTATTATGAATGAATGTGTTTATGTTATGATGAATAATGGGGTTATGATTTAATACTGTATTGATGCGCGATTATGCATGTTTTACACTGTTATAAGAATGCAAGTAACAATATATGTTTATGTGAAGAATATCTTAATGCATGTTAAAGTTATGAGATACTTAAGTCGATCTAGGTGAATACAGAAGTAGGAGTAATCACAGAGGCACATAAGTCGTTGATTCGTATGTTTAAAGGTCGTAAAGGACAGTTGTAGACCTTCGCAAAGGTCTAAAGGCTGGTAAAAAGAAGTTAAATCGATAAGCCCTAAAGGCTTATCGATCCACGTGAAGGTAGGTTTAGGGCCTAAAATGACATCATGTACATCTCTAGGTGCAAAAACTTGGTTCTAGCATCCCCCCATACTGCTTCGAGTGAGACTTCAGTCCGTGCTCTGCGGATTGATGCTGAAAGGGTCAGTAGTGTAGGGATTTGTTTCGCAAACTTAACTCTGAACTTAGGTTAGGACCCACTAAGCCAACAACTCAATTCCACCTTCAGTTGATCATACCTTTCCCATAGAGAGTGAAATTCATATTGATTAGGTTCTTCTTGTTTCTTCAAATTCCAATGAATTGGTGGTAAATCCTCTCGTTCTCATGGTACAGGGGCATGATCCTCCCATTATCATAATGCAAGGGATAAATTATTCCATTCCCATGGCACCGCCTATGATTAGTATGGTCACTTCCTTTGATTGGAGTCGATTGGCAGGATATCATCTTCCTTCTTATGTTCCCTTTTAGATCATAGTACAGGCTTATAATATACTCATACCTGGCATAATCATAGATGAAGGTGTGTCAGTTAGTATTCTTTCCTCAACTACCTGGAAAGCTTTAGGTTCTCCACATCTTGTGCCTATTACCCAAAATCTGTTGGCTTTCAACATAGGAACCAGTCAACCATTAGGGATCCTTCCTAAGTTGCCTATTACTTTGGGAGGAAAAATATTCTATATCAATGTGATGTTTCTCTAAGTACCTTTGGAAATTAATTTACTCCTTTGACGTGAATATGTTTATGTCATGGGAGCTCTTATCTCTTCTCTCTTTTGTGTGATTTGTTTCTCGCATGAAGGAAGAATCATGATCATTGATCAACTTTCATTCGTTTGTACTAATTTGACTCCCAATCAACTATATTCCTTAAATGGTCCTTTTGTGAAAGTGGTATCACCCCCGCCATAGGTTAATTACTTGTTCCATACCTGCATCTACTGATGATCTAGTCAATGATATAGTGCATCATGTATTGCGGGCATTAGATCCTAATATTTACATTATGTCCCTTGACATGTATCCCTTCCAAAGCGTTGTTCTCCCATTTGATGAGAACCTCTTAGAATCCATGGCCTCTTATGGGCCATGATCAAGGTTTCAGAGCACAATTCCTTTCCTTGTGTCAATATCCTTAAAAAATGAATCAAGGTGTCCGAGCAAAGTTCCTTTACTTGTGTCAAGCTCGTTAAAAAATGAATCAAGGTTTTTGGAGCACAGTTCCTTTTCTTGTGTCAAGTTCCTTAAAAAATGAATCAAGGTTCCTAGAGCATAATTCATTTTCTTATGTCAAGCTCCTTAAAAAATGAATCAAGGTTTCTAGAGTACAATTTCTTTGTCTTGTGTCAAGCTCCTTAAAAATTGAATCAAGGTTCCTAGAGCACAATTTCTTTGTCTTGTGTGAAGCTCCTTAAAAAATTAATCGAGGTTCTTGGAGCAGAGTTCCTTTACTTGTGTCAAGAATGTTAACAAATGAAACAAGATGTCATGAGCATGGTTGTTTTCCTGTGTCAAGATCGTTAAAAAATGAAACACATCCCCTTCCAATTTGAGTCTTTGATTAGATCTCGTAATTTCCCAATTGATTCTTTCACTTGACCTCGTAAATGAACCTTAATTCCATCCAATTATTAGTAATAAGTAGTCTACTTAGGTGAATGAAAGGAATCTTGGGGGGGTGTGTACCTCGATTTGAGTCATTATGCTGGGGGCATGCAAACATATCTCAAGCATACTTTTTCTTTGTTTCAATCTTGTGTAAAAATGAAACTATTCTCAAGCATAGTTTGTCTCCGTTTCAAGCTTGTGTAAAAATGAAACCAAATCCAAGCATAGTTTTGTCTCATGTTTCAAGCAGGTGAAAAAACAAAATCATATTCAAGTATCCTCAAGCATAGTTTCCCATGGTTCAAGCTTGTGTAAAAATGAAACCATTCCCACTTTACCTCTTGTGATTGCCATTTTTATCAACCTAGTTTGACCAGATGAGTCTTGGTTTTTCCATTCCATCGTCACCATCTCTTTGGCCAATCATACACTTTCACTTGGTTTTCTTACTCTTTCTTGAGGAACCACTATGATGAGTGGTCTTATTAGCCAACCTCTTGACCTTTACATGTTTTGAATAGATCCATCACCACCAGAACCAATTTTTATCCTTTTGTACCACTCGTTCCTCCAGGTGGAGTCCTCTTTCAGTTCTTTTCAGATTCCAAAAATATGAAAGGATTGTCAAGAACTTGTCTTTTAAAACTCGTTAAAGTAAATGAAAATACATCTACTCAGTATAAGTTTAACCCTTTTCCAGACTGAGATAGACTGGTTACAAAAAAGGAATACCTTAGTCCAACATGGCTAAGAGGTTCTCTTGAGTATTGTGTTCTAACTTTTCGGATTCAAGAGACTATTTATGAAAAGGGACATCTAGAGTTTTCTTTTCGCATTTTTTTCAAACTCTCTAAAAATGAAAAATATGTCGAGTTACTCCTTCGTCAGACTCGTGAAACTGAAATGACGAAGGATTTGTCACCATGACAAGACCGAGCTACTCCTTCCTAGGGCTCGTTAAAAATACTAGGATGGATTCATCCGAAGGATGAACTTATAAGACAAGCATATGGTATCCTCTTCAAGATTGAGATTAAAAATAAAGAGGTACTCACTAGAAATAGTGGGGAAAATGGAAAGAAACATATATCCTGTATTTTGTATGAAAGGCAGTGTGCCGCTCTTGAACATGACACTTATCTGTATCTCATGTCCAGTTTGAGGCATCCTCACTTTGTCACTTGGCTTACCGGGTTTGGGAAATCAATTTTTCTCTCATTTGATTATATCCTATTGTCACCATGAACTCTAATCCTATTTTGATTCAAATTCTACCAAATTCTGAAGTCATGTCGTCGATATGTTCAAGAGAAATCCCACCTGTAAATTCAAACCACTTATATCCTGTTTGACTTTTTCTCCATCAATCCTGAATCACTCTTGCGAAATTTACAAAATCATATGTTTCGTGTTAATGATGTGGGAAACATTATGGCCCTCCTTCGATAGATCACTTCCTCTCGAATCCAACTCATTATCCAGGAAGATGATCTATAAACTCCCTTTCAATACCTTGGAGCTTGCATGCCTCAATGGAAAGTTCTTCGCATTCAATGATAGGTTCACATCACTCACCTTTGATTGAATGATTCTATGAGTGTTTGACTTCAGATTCGTTGTTCACACTTGTGGATTGTGATATTGTACCTTGAGATCCATCGTCATTATTGGTGTTTTCTCTCGTGCTTGTTAACGATTTACATCATTGATCGGTAATCAGGTGGTTTCTACCATGTTTGACTCTGACACATTTATTCGCATGGTGAGATTCGTACTTTGGTTGGATCAAGATAGAGATGAAGAACCTGGGTTTCATATAATAAATCTAGGCTACATGGAGTTATTAAGTATTCATGATTGTGAACATAATCCATTCACTACAAATGGTTGCGTCGATGCCATGGATCCATGTATTGCTAGATTCCTACACTTTAAGCATACTTACATTAGAGATCTCAGATATATTGTATTATGTGTGATTTGCAGGTCTCGTGATGGTGGTTCTCTAAGTCCTTTTCTTTGCTGGTAAAGCACTTCATCCATCACTTCCATTTCTGACTTCATGCTTTAGCAGGCATCTGTTATACAATATTTTGTCATACTCCTAGTCTCATTTCCTGAAGTGTTGCACTTTGTTTCGTCAATGTTGCAAGTTTCACAAAGTAATGAAAGTTGTTGCAAATAATTTTTTCACCATGAAACATGTTTGGAACATCCCTGAAGAAACGGAAGAAAAAATTCCTTGAAAGCATTCTGAAGAGCTTGTTAGAAACCTTGTTTTGCAAGCCCAACGCTACTTTTATTAGGAAAATCTACACTGGTAACCTCTGGCACTACACATGTCTAGAGCTTCCAGCACTTCTTTTATCAGGAAAATCCACGCTGCTCCTCTTCACGCATTTTTTACCAAAATGGAGGAAAAACTTCTCTCACTAGAAAGCTTGAGAATGGCGATGTGGTTTCAAGTAAATGAATATTGGAACGATTTCTCCCTTTTCTAGCCCTTGATCCTATTTCCATGGATCTCTCCCTTGAGATGTGGAACTCCTCCCTCTTTTCATGGATCCTCAACTCCCTCTCCTTCCCTATAAATGAATTTCCAACCATCCACCAATGGTTGGCTATCGTTTGTTGGTTTGTTTTCATCCTAGTGTTGAATTGTGCCCAAATGCTGCCCATTTGCAAAGGAGAAAAGGTGTTTGAAGGGAAAGGCTTGGAATTGGAATCTCACTTGACGGAGGCTTCCAACATCAAGGCTTCATTGGTTGTAATGCTCCCTTTTTTCATCTATTAATAATACAATATATGTTTTCTGTCCATAAATGTGTCAACTATTGTCAATTTATTTGCTCCTTGATTTGTTACATAATTTGTATTAGAAAATTTTATGCTTTGCAAGTTTTGTTGTCTCCATTTAATCTTTCTCGCGGACACTCATCTACACCAGCGAAGAGGATATCATGAGCTTGCAAGCCAAAGAGTCAAGGTTGACATCAAGGGTATTAGCATCAGAGAGAGGTAGGAGATCTATCCTCCTTTGTAATTTCTAGTATGAATTAGGAAAGATTGCATGTAATTTTCTTATGTAATTTCTAGATCCTCCCATATGACTGGAGGGATCGTTTATGTCCATAGAAGGACTTCCTGCACAACAATATATTCGAGAGAAACAAATTTTGACTATAAATGTAGCCTTTGGCTAACATTTCCCTATTTCGCCAAGCCATTTAGGGCCTCAAAACGGCTTTAGAAGTTTAGGACCCGAAAAAATGTGAAAAATAGAAAACTATTGAAATAGGAAATTGTGTTGGAAATTAGGAATCTGGAAGGAAACCGTGTTAAGGGTCCAAGTGGGATAGGCAGGTGGTCACCAATATCCACCTGGATCATAATGAAATTTAATAGGGCAGGGAATCCCAATTTAAAATTTGATATACCCCTCATGATTTAATTATTCTTTTCCATTTTTAAACTATGATACGATGAGATATGTGTTGATTGAGATTATTTTTATATTTTAGGTCTATCTTAATGCACTAGTTTTTAACAAGATTTTAGACTTTTCTATATCTCCATTTTCCTTTTTTTACACCTTCAAGCTTTGTTGGCATGATAATTGCTTCCATCATAGATTAGGTTTCTATAAGCTTTTCCATGGCTTTGGTTTTCATAGTCCTTCAAATTTATAGAGTTTTTTACATTTTCTTTTCTCTTCCTTTGATTTTAGATTTTAAGTTTTTTTGTGTATTCAAGTTTTATATGGTAAGGAAAGACAAATTGAATCTATACTCTATCATTACAAGTGGGGTTTTATTTATCTAAAAACATGTTTACCGGTTTTTCATTCTCCTGCATTGATTAGTGACTATGGAGAAACACTAAGACATATTTTAAATATTATGGTTCTCTTTTAAATAGAGCAAAGAAACTTCCTTAGTCTTTCTATTTGAATCTTATCCTTTATCCCATTACATTTAAATCCCCTGCATTGATAAATTAAGGGAAATATTTTGAAGTCAAAGTTACAAAGTATTACATCTATTTTCGTTAAATATTACCAACCCGTTCGCTTCACCCGATTACATATTGCAATTCTCAACCAATCAAATCTAAAGAGTGGAACTTAAATACAAGAAAGTTGAAAGAACTATGTATAGTGTGGGAAGTACAAGTAATCATGCCAGCGCTATGGACACTCATTGGCAGCAAGGATATGGTTATATGGTACTGAGTCATCTTCAACGGGGCTATGGATCCTCACATGTAGCGAAGCAATGTCAGGAAAACAAGATAAACATACACCTAATAGATGTCTACTAATTATAAAACTCCATGGTTGTACATTTTCTATTCAATAATATGAGGAAATATGAAATAAATCTCCCTATTTTTGGATTCATTTTTTTAGAGATTAAGTAGATATTAAGTACTCAAACCTTTAAAATTATATTATTTGATCAATCTCATGTGGGACCCAGAAATCCTAGTGCTATACTTAGGAATTTTTTGGAATGTATCATTTGGTTTTTAATAAGTTCAAGTCTCATAATATGAATAATAGAGATAACTACCTCATCCCAATGTGTGATGCCATTTGTTGAGACCTCAACACCTCCCCTCAAATTTTTTAAAAAATAAAGGGAATTTCATATAAATTTTGAAAATATCACCTTGGTTTGCATTTCATTTCATTTTTTAGTGATTTTCATGTTCACAATTTTCCGCTTTTGATATTTCATCATCTTCTCCTCATGAAATCCTTTTCAGTGATATTAAATTTTCCTCATTTTGAGTTCCAAATAAAAAGTTATGGCCCTTAGAAATTTTTTGTTTTATCCTTATTTTGATGAGGCATCATGTTGACGATGTAGCCTACATGACATGTTGATGTAGAATTTCTAACTTGGACCATGGAACTGCCACATCATTACCATGTTTCACTTCATTTTGACCATGCCATCATTCAAAATTTCTTTCCTTCCTGCCACATGGCATCTCCAGGTAGACACCATGACACCACTTTTTCCATGTCAAATTTCCATGGAAAATGGCCATAAACCAATAGTTGGAATTTTTAGTTTGTCTAAATCCCGGTCCTCAATTCCCTAACTATTTTTCATTATGCATCATCTAAATTAGGCTAGGTCTGCAAAAATCTTGAGCCAAGGTAACCAGGGACATGAAAATGTTAAGCCAGGGGAGACGAGGAGATAGTTTGGTTTTTATTTTTTTTATATAATTTTTTATATTTTATTTATTCATGCATCATGGGTCCCTAGTCCCACGTCCCCATGCCTTTTTCATTGTCCAGATCTAAATTCACCCATGGTCCAAGGGTCAGGGTCATGATCTCGTCGAAGGTTCGAGAGCTTGTTTATTTATTTAATTGTGCCAAGAGGCACTCTCCAACCCAATATGGAAGAAATGTTGTAATGTCCTCTTAAGTAAACATTTAGACACAACCAAATTGGACATAAATCAATTCACAAAATTAGTAGAATCAAGGAGGAAAAAATTGTATGGTTAATTTTTTCCAATTTAGGGAAAAATATCCTATAAATCCATTGAAAGGTTGATGCATTGTTCTATTCTAGCTTTCTTGCAATTTTATTTGTTATCTTTTACTAATTAAATATGTATGTTGCCCACAAGTACATAGCTGGTGACACAATATAGGATCACAATGTAGATTTCTAATGGAAGCCTTAGATTTGATTCTCTAGCTCACTGAAAAACAAAAGAACACATCTTCATTTTTATTTTTTTCAAACATTTGTTAAATGAACACTAAACAAGAGTCATGGGCCCAATTAATTTGTAATATTATTTAAAGGAAACCTAGGTTGTTGGGGAGGGGTCTAATTGCTAGAACAAGAACTAGATTTCACGCTACTGTAAAGTTAACTCTTAGAGGAAATTAGGAACCTGCAGGCTGAAATAGATAGAAAACATGGGGATCAAAGAAGATCATGTTGTCATGAACTTTCTCCAAGATATTTTGTACTTTGGAGTTTGTAACTAGATCTTCAATTTGGTACAATGTTGTCCAAATTTGAAGGCTAGTTGATGGCCTAATAAACTTATTCAATTTTGATTTATTCTTTGTTCCAAATAGGCATATGTTGTATGTTTTCCACTGGTGTTAATTTCATGCAATTATAAGCTTATTTAAAACTAATGAAAATTTTCCTTCTCATGATTGATCAAATTTAGATCAAAATTGAATAATGAATTCAGGTCAACCTATGTGTGATTTCTAATAACTATTAATATAGTTAAATTACATGCTTGTTTTTTCCCCAATTGTTGTTATCTCATATGAACTATTTCTACGATGTGATAGTTCATCTTAATCCTAAATTAAATTGGTGATTTTTGAATCTAAGTATGCATGTATGAGGTTTTGGTAACTATTTATTCAGATAATCTAATATGCAAAAGTGTCTTTAATTATTGTGAGTCACATGAAATATTTGTGTGATTTACCAATTTATTTTTATCTTATATTCAGTTCCAATCCATTCACCATGTTCTTGGTTAAGGTTTGGACTATTTGGCTCTCCTGATTGAGATAGAATAGATTGAGTTAGTGATATATAACTCCTTCTATTGTTTTCATATTAGCTTAGGTTGCATTTAGATTTAGGAAATTATATTAGAAATTATTCTTTTAAGGACAAATTTATTTAGTGCTACTCAGGCCCACATACAAATTGGAATCACCATCTCAAATTGGTAAATATTTAATTACGGCCTTGACTAGGTGATCTCTTGAATGTCAGCTTGGTAATTTCCAAGTATCAATAGAACCATAAAGTGTCATCTATGATTCCAAGATAATTCCATTTTTGTTACTACCAAATACTAATATTAGGTCCACAAATGCATCAAGGATAAGGTCCACCATATAGAAATCCCAAGTTGAGAGAAAAATGCATAAAACATCTAATGAGTAGGTTGAAGTTGAGCTTTTGGAATGGGTCCTTGATATTTGTTTTTTCCTTAGTAGAGATACTAAAAAAGAATTCTAGGTTAATAGACTTATATTGGCTCGATAGGGTCTGACTATAAGGCATTATTGTCTTTTGTTCACTTTGAGGTTTTTCTTTTCTCATTCTCTCGCAAAATAATGGATCTTTATAATAGTTTGATTCTTCTCTAGTTTGGTATGCAATTCCCCCTTATGTTTGTTAAGAAGGCTCTATCCTTGAAATCTAGTGAGTTGTCTTCCTGTTGTGCTATACAACAACCCTCCCCATTTCAAAATTTTCATCCAAAACTTTAACAAGAAATGGGTCCCCTTTTTTAGGACTTAGTTAAAATCAATAATTCAACAATAATCACAAACTTTGATTTAACCATATAACACATGAAAGTCCTTATGGAAAGGTCCGATCCAATATAAATATCAAACAAGACCTTTTCGTAAAAACAAATCTAAAATAATATGTCGCACCCTTTATTTCAAAGGATAGACTTAATGGCTGCCATTGGCAATCGCCGATGCGATAATGCTATCAGACAATGAAAATGATGAAGAAATCAAAGAAACCAAAGGCCCTCGTCATAGCTAAAGAGGAACCAGTTAAAAAGGTCTTGATATTTGATACTACCTGCCTCGGTCTAGGCAAGGTTTCATGGGAAGGTATATACAATTTACTGGAAGCCGAGGACCCAGAAGAGATTGAAGAAGCAGTGGCAACAATAGATTCCACTAACAAGTCAGAGAATACTCTTAAGGATTTGGCCAGCTCTTATCTTCACAAAATAGTAGCCCGCACCAAAGTTTTACCCTATAATGACTTGGTCAGATGGGTTATTGAAAGTATCAATATCAAAGACAGAACTTTCTTTACGGCTGATGGAAGAATGTTTGGGTCATCCAGAGCAGAACATACAAAAGAATGTACCATTTGCCTGAACCACAAAAGCAATATAACAAAGCATTTTTGGAAGCTTTCGCCAAAGAAAATGCCATTGAATCAGACCCTATCAGACAGTGGAGGCATTTTCTGACCAAACACAAGCACGAATCATTGGGTATGTACTCCTTAGACTCATTAGCATCTCCTTACTGTTATGCTTGTGCTATGATGTGCAGACTCTTTGGAATCCATGATTCTGCCAAATTTTCTATAGAGATGGTACCTTTAATAGAGGTTGCAGTTAATTCTTATATCATGGATTGGGCGACCATTTTGTCTGATAAAATATCCAACCAAATACTTGATTATTGGAAAAACAGGTTTGTGACTACCCGGGTAATACCCCCGTTTTACATGAGTGCCTATATCTTGGACACTATCTGTTTCAATTCTAAATATCCCATTTTAGGTTGGAAATGGACTCCATAGGACCCGAACCCAATTCATAATTATCATAGAAATTGTGGAAAGCCCATTACAAAAATCATCTTTATAGAATTTGTCATGGTTTCATCCTCCCCGTGTATTATGCCATATTCAATAAACCCACTCCTAGGTTATCCAAGGAAGCCTGTGTCGACCTAACTTCAATTGGTAGTTGGTTTGGTGAAGAAAAATTCACCTACATTAGACTTTTTGGCAGCACTACTAACCCACATGTCCTTCCCTTATACATCCTTGATAAGTCACTTGCCAGAGAAATAACATATCAGATAACAGTAGAAGGGATGCCAAGGAACCTAAAGGATTCTAAAAAGCACATGTGGCCTTCTTTCCCCCTTCGATATGGAGCTTTCACGCTGCATGACTTCAAACATGCAGAGAAGGAAGCTGAGAAAATTAAAATGTTAAAGTTAGCAGTCATCCCAAAGAGGCAGTATGATCCTAAATCAGTTGCCTACAATGTCACTTCTCATGCCAAAATCACCAAGTTTGAACATGAGAAGGATAATTATGATGATTTGTTTGCTTCAGCTGAGTTATTTTCTCAAGTGAAACAACTAGCAAAAATCAAATTGGGAGTAGAGGGACTAGAGGAATTTTACAAGTTTAGGACAAAGAGATTGGAAACACACCTCTGGACTTGTTAAATACTACCTCTATGGTGCAACTAGAAGGCCACTATGAAGAGAAAATTATTGAAAAGACTCTTGAAAAGGAAAAGACCCCGGAAAGGGAGCAGACACAAGAAGGAACTAGTGGACCCATTGATATGAATATCAATATTAATCCTACTTTAATCAAGGAATGGGAGAAGTTCAACTTAATCATCAATAACCCGAATAAATCCCAAGAGCTCACTACACCAAAATTGCTAGCAGTACAAAAGCCAGAAGCTGTTACCATTCCAATTGAAGGGACAAGCGGCCTACCTAGAATTTAGCAAGACATAGAGATCATTCCCAAGAATTCTACAGAGGAGATTGTACTATGAACTAAAGAAATACCACCTCTTGATGTCTTCTACAGTCCAAAGCATAGGGCTGTAGTTAAAAGACAGAGGAAGAAGAGGAAAATTGATCAAAGTCTTCTTCTAACTCCTGAGGCAGAAATGATGAATGTGATATGGAAATCTGAAGTCAATCCATTTGAGGATTTAACAAAGCTATCTAAGTATGCAGGAGCTTACACAGCGGCGACAATGGACAAAGCCTCAGAGGTCAGCCATCTAATGAGAGAAAGGGATCAGAGGATTACTCAACTTGAGGTACAATCGACAGAGCGACAATAAAAGATTAGTCAGCTTGAACAACAGTTAATAGAGCAGAGGGAACAAAATGAGAAATTAGGAGAGCAGTTGAAGTTGGAGAAACAGTGGATTGATGAGTAGACTCTCCATAAACAATAGGAGTTGTCTCAGGAATTAAGGAGGCTTTAGATGTTAAGTGAGCAAGAAAAGAAGGCAAAGGAAGATCAAATTGCACAAATGCAAGAACAGATAGAAAGGTACAAGAGTTATCCACAGGTAAGTGAATTCAGAACAAAAGCCTTGGAGATAACCAAAGCCTTGTCCCAACAGTTGAATATTCTTTGCCACAATATATCATTGGCCAACCCCTTATGCGATATCTTTGCATGATTGATTGACAAGGTAGTGGATGCCAGACTTGAATTGGAAAAGATAGATGAAAGGTTAACAAATTTTCTGTCTTGGAAATATTCCACAGAAGGAATGGCTTCCAACTTGCCGAGAATACAAGAATTGCACTAGGAAATCTTGTTTTTCAAATGGGAGTCCTAGCTGATGAAATCCGAAAGAGCAACTTCTAGATGCAGAGCCGCAACGAACGGTTTGATTGAATTAGTGAATAACAGTTTACATATGTCTAATTTGATCACTAATTGCTCTCCAAATAAACTCCCAAAAGCAAAGGCATTGGAACAACATTGGAAACAGGAGTTGGCGAATAGAGAAAAAAAGATTGGAGAGATCCAAAATTTGACATGGGAAACATTCTGGTTTTTCCTAGTCAAGCCACATAGCCAGCAGATGGCCATGAAACGTCTTTCAGATGCAATCAACTACATGATCTTCGAACTCTCCAATGCCACCTATACAACCCAGCTACACTCTAGGATGAGTTAGCCTCCATAAATCTAGCCAATGCTCGCAATCTGCCAATTGCAATCACAGGAAACGAAGCCAATACAATGAATTTGTTCAACTGCTAATGCACTTTTATTTTCATAATGAATCCCAAATTTTCATGTCTACAGTTTGACCAGCGCATAACGATTTTTATTGATAGTTTGTTATTATTTTTAGTATTTAAGACCCTTTCATGTATTTAGAAAGGGTCCTCAATTTGTATTAAAATTTGACTTGGGAGTTTCACTTTTGTACTTGTAATATTTTTTTATTATCAAAAGTTGGACCAAAGTTTTGCATTTTTGTGAAAGAGGCTTTTATAAGACTTGCACTATTGCAGCTTTTGAATGTGTTCTCAAATAGGAAAGGAAAATTTGAATGTTGTTTATATCGGGAGAATTCAAATGCATATGATACTATTATCTCTATTTTTATCTTATTACTCTATGTGAATGAACATTTCTTAAAACTTGTTATTATTGATATATGTATGTTTTTCAAACAATTCTTTAGCATATAATTTCTGAAGGTTTTAGAGTTGTTACAATTTGAATATATATGTCAGTGATATATATTGTGATGAATGTGATAATGTTTTTATAATTACTTTGTTTAACTTCTTAAACAAAGTAATCATCATATGAATGCATCTTTTTGTTTTACGAATAAGCCATCTTTATGATTATTTGTTTAATAGAAATAATAAAAATTCGTGTTGTTAATAGGATACCTGGGTTAGATTAGTTATATTTGTATATTCTTGAATTGTAGAATAAAACACTTATCATCTTTGTTACACATTACAAAAAAATCACCCATCAACTTATATATCACTAGGAAACTGGTCCCATTATATCCAGTCAGAGCCACCACACCAAACAGAAAATGAGCTGCACTAAGATCCGGACCAGGTGATTTTCCCCGATGTTGATGCAATGATTTTAGAGGCATCAACATTTTTGGCGCTAGAAGGAGGGCATGAACTATGAATGGTGAGAAAATTCAAATCTATAGCCCATTCTGAGAGTAAATATCCCTCACCGTCTCCTCCAACTTCTGCCTCGCATTCTAAATCTCCAATTTTCAAGCGAGAAACTGAAAAGATAACACCCACTACTGAAAAATTGAACATATCGGACAAGTCTTCCATTGAACCCCCTGGAGTTCAATCTCTAATTCATAAGCTTCAAGGGTTTTCAATATCTCAAGAGAAATCCGAGTTATCCCAAGGCAGTGTGACTTCGCAATACATTCCTTCTCAGCCTCTTACAAGATTACAGAGCGAAAAGCTTGGTATTGAACCAACAAAATTTCCTCTGCCTAAAAGGAAAAGAGCTAGGAAGACACCTGAAGAGTTTGATAGTGAGAATTTTTCATCATCATCATCCATTTCGTCCAATCGATTGCAAAGTCAACCATCCACTCCCCAACTTCACATCATTGTCCAACAGGGTACAAGTACTTCGACATCCTCTACCCAACCACTTGTAACTACATCCTCACTTTATTTTGTTGTTAGTGCGAAAATGGCACAAAATCAACCACAACCGAGGCCATGGACAAATCTAGGAGCAGTCGCAATGCCTACACCCTTGAGTCAATTACCGTCCCACCTTGAAAAGTGGTTGCCAAAATTTAATCTGGATATTGACATACTAGCAGAAGAACACATAAACAACTTTATGTTGTCAATAAACTTAAATGGAGTGACAAAAGAGGATGCTGTTGTGAGGATTTTCCCATACACCATACAAGGAGTAGCTGGATCATGGTATTCTTCATTACCACCAGGATCCATTAATAGTTGGAATGCTTTCCAAGAGCAGTTTTTGACTAAGTTCGGAGATGATAGGTCCACGAAAACATTAATTAATGATCTCTCCAATCTTAAAATTGAATCTAAATAACCCATTAAAGATTTCAACTTGTGATTTAACAAGCTTTTAAATAAAATTCTTGCTACGTCTAAGCCCAGTGAAGAGGTCCGAAGCGAATGGTATATTTCTACTTTACCTTCGAATATAACCATTTTTGTTGATAGAGCTGCAAAGCCCACCTTAGTAGAGAATATGAAAGAAGCGATTGCCGTTGAGAAACGCATTATTGCTTTAGAAAAGAAAACCGCTCTTGAGGAAAGAAAGTCCAAAAAAGTTACCTTTAAAGATGATTCAAAAAAGAAAGCAGCTAAAGATCCATACGATATGGAGGGTTTGCAACAAGTTTTGAAGACTATGTCTAATGAAATGGTAGAGATAAAGAAGCAGGTATCTGAAACCTCCACTAAAAAGCCATTTAGGAACTTCAAAAGAGCTTAATCAAAACCACCTAATTCCATATCTAATGCAGAATCAGATCCAGATAATCATGAGGATGAAGACACAATCTTGTCATCTGAGGAAACAGAAGAAGATGAGATAGTTTAATGTCACGGTATGTGGGACTTCATTTTTCCTAATTTTGGTATCGAAAGTGAACAGGAAGTTCTCCCAGTAAGTACCAGAAGTAAAGTTGCTGCAGAGCCTATTCAATCTAATCAAAAGAAGAAAAATGCAAGCCCTACTGCCAAAGATAAGGATCCCATGAAGAAATCTCAAGTGTTGCGTACTCAAAATCAGCCATCATCTTCCAATCTGCCCTCATCATCCAAGACATTGGTAGTCTTTGACTCTATGGATTACAACATTATTGAAGACATGAACAAGACTAGAGAAAATATTTCTTTATTTGAGATTAGCAAGCTCAAACATCAACAAAAATTGTTGCTCAAAGAGTTAAATGCAATACCTTCTTCTCCTCTTCCAAATGATGTATTATCCAAGGCGGCTAAAGGAATAGGTAAGCCATCATTAGATAAAGTAGAAGCTACTGATGCTGTTTTAATTGGAGATAGATCTAATTCTCATACTCCTCCTTTTCTCTTGACCTATGAGATCTACAATAGAAATATGCACAATTGCTTAATAGATTCAGGGGCTTCATCAAACATCATGCCAGTCTCGGTTTGCTCAAAATTAAATATTGAACCCCAAAAATCTGCAGTACATGTTGTTCAGTTAGATCGAACTAAGGTTCAAGTCTTAGGAGAGATTAATTTAGTCACCATTAGGTTATCAGCTGATCCTAGAGTAGTCCAGAGAATCGATATATTGATTGCTGACATCCCTGAGTTTTATGGGTTAATTTTAAGCAGGTATTGGTCTGAGAAACTCCATGGTTACATTTCTACTGATTGGTCTCATATGTGGCTTCCCTATAAAGGGAAACCAAATCGAATTAAGATCGAACGGGAGAAGCACATGACCCATACTGTAACAGAGTTTGAGTAGGAAAATCAACCTATAGCTTTCAATAATAACATTCTTGGAAATTACTCAGCCGAATCATTCTTTGGTAACTTTAATGCTCAATCATTACCTTTTTCTATTAATAGTTTCACATCACAGATAGAAATTTTTTCTCATACAGATACATCAAGGTGTGTTACTATTGTTGAAGAAATTGTAAATAAACCTGTAGATAAGCCTATATTTTGGTCTTTATATTTTGATGGGTCAAAATCCAATGACGGTGCAGGAGCAGGATGTATTTTAGTTAGTCCTGAAGGAGAAAAAACTATGTTATCTTGCAAAGTAGAATTTGAGTGTACAAATAATACTACCAAATATGAGGCATTGATTCAAGGGCTTTATAAAGCGATAGGCCTGAAGGTTCAATATATAAAAGTATTTGGTGATTCTGAGATTGTCATCAAACAGGTAAGAAATACTATCCATTGCCTTTCAGGACATCTCAAGCATTATCAGTCCTTGGTTCAAGACCTCATATCTCAATTTATAGAATTTAATATTTATCCTATTCTTAGATCTCAGAATGCAACAACTGATTTATTAGCTAATGTTGCTTCTAAGCTCCTTCCATTGGAGGATTACAATCCTAATAGATTTTCAGTTGAATTAATTTTTAGACCATCTATTCCAGACAATGTCGCCAACTGGCGGATATTTAATCATGATGAAGACATTTTGAATTTCTTAACTTCAAAGAAATATTATGATGACCAGATTATTGATGAGGATGATCATGATCTTCAAATAAAACAAAGACAGAATGAGAATGCCATACCTAAATCTGTTGTCAAACTTGAAGATCTTTATGATATCAAGGATAGGTTTAAAGAAGTCACTAATTCAAAACTTCAAAGTTCTACTTTGAGGTTTGAATTAATAAATCTTGACACTGAGGCCAAACCACAAAACATTAATCTGGGACTAGGGCTCACTTCAGAAGAAAGATTTGCTTTTATCAGATTGTTGAACAAATATAAAAATGTTTTCGCTTGGAATTATGATGATCTAAAAACGTATGATACTTCTATCATACAACACACAATTCCAATGATTTTTGAGGAGAACCCTGTGCAGCAAAAATTGAGGAAAATTCATCTGAATCTAAAGAGTCAGATCAAAGAAGATTTGAATAAAATCTTAAAAGATAAGATAATTTTCCCAGTCAGACATTCTAAATGGGTTTCTAACTTGGTACCTGTTAAAAAGAAGAACGGTGATATTAGGATTTGCATTGATTTCAAAAATCTCAATAAGGCAAGCCAAAAAGATAATTTCCCATTACCAACAATGGAACAAACTCTTCATTCAGTTACTGGTTCCTAATTAATGACTTTTCTGGATGGTTCTTTCTGGATATAACCAAATAATGGTACATCCAGATGGTAGACTAAAGACTACTTTCAGAACCAAATGGGGAACATATGCTTACTAGAAAATGCCTTTTGGTTTGATTAATGCTGGAGCTACCTTACAAAGAGCAATGGATATAGAATTCAAGGGTTTGATTAATAGGTTAGCTGTTGTCTACCTAGATGACATAACTTTCTTCTCCAAGAAAAGAGTGAATCATTTACATGATTTGAAACAAATATTTGAACACTGTAAAAGGTATGGGATTTCATTAAATCCCAAAAAATCATTCTTCGCTCTTGATGAAGGTAAACTCTTAGGGTTTATCGTATCGAAAAATGGCATTTATATTGATCCAAAAAGGATAAAGGAGATTTATGATATTCCTTTGCCACATAATAAAAAATCAATGCAATTATTTTTAGGTCAAATAAATTTTGTAAAAATATTTGTTTTGATTTTTCGCAGATTGTTTTACCTTTACAGACCATGATTAAGAAAAATTTGGTTTTCAAATGGGGGCATAAAGAAAAAGAAGCCTTTGATTCAATCAAATAGGTGATCATTAATGCTCCTGCATTGAATACTCCAAATTTTTCTAATCATTTTATTTTGTATACTTTAGCATTCGAAACATCTTATGCAGCTGTGTTAACATAGGTTAATGATCAGCAAGTTGAAGCACCCATATCCTTTTTTAGTTCTAATCTACAAGGTGCTGAACTTAATTATTCCAAAGTAGAAAAGCAAGTTTTCGCTGTGTTCAAATCTATTAAACACTTTAGGCCATTCCTCCTAAAGACTCATACAAAAGTAATAGTGCCATTCTCGGTAGTAAGACAATTACTAGTCCAAAGGGAAGTAGGAGAGAAGAGAGCCAACTAGGTTACATCATTACAAGAATATGATTTAGATATTAAACCAGTGAAAATTGTAAGAGGTCAAGGTTTTTGCAGGTTATTAGCAGGAGATTCTAACATTCCAGAACATGGAGATTTAGATAATTCTCTTCAAGTAAATGAGGTAAGTATCATGAATTCTGAATCTCAATATGTAGATCTGGTCTTTTATTTAAAAAATGGATATGCTCCTCCCAATTTCTCTTACAAAAACAAATGTGCCTTGAGATTGAAAGAAAAACATTTTGAAATCATTGATGATGTGTTATTTAGAAGGAATTATCATTCGATTTTGTTAAGATGCCTTGAAAAAAATGAAGCACAAAAGGTGTTGTA
The DNA here is from genome assembly GCA_000404065.3 of Pinus taeda. Lineage (NCBI taxonomy): Eukaryota > Viridiplantae > Streptophyta > Pinopsida > Pinales > Pinaceae > Pinus > Pinus taeda. The sequence continues at coordinate 52,276 of APFE030441247.1, read as the reverse complement.
GGAATTACATGATGGTCCAGTAGGTGGACATTTTGGAGGCGATACAACAGCTCACAAGATAATACATGCTGGATATTATTGGCCCACTTTATTCAAAGATACCCATGACTATGTAAGGAAATTAAAATATGCCAAACTGCCACTGGAAGACAAAGGAAACTAGCCTTTCCTTTGTAACCAATCAACATTGAACAACCATTTGAACAATGGGGATTGGATATCATAGGAGAGATTGTTCCACATTCTTCCAAGCAGCACAAATATATCCTTATAGCCACGGATTACTTCACTAAGTGGGTAGAGGCAATTCCTTTGAAGGTAGCCAACTCTGATGCAATCATGGAATTCATCGATCAATTCATCATTACCAGGTTGGGCGTACCTAATGCTCTCATTTTTGATAATGCATCTTATTTTTCTGGAAATACTATACTTGAATTTGCTCTTAAGAGAGGATTTAAATTGAAATATTCTGCAAACTACTATCCTTAGGTTAATGGTTTGGCAGAATCAACCAATAAAAATCTTATTAAGATCATTAAGAGAACTATTGACCAGAATCAAAATAATTGGCACAAGCCTTTGATATTTGCATTATGGGCATACCGTATAACTTAGAAGGCCTCAATAGGTACTTCTCCATTCAACTTAGTGTATGGGAAAGAAGCTATAATACCAACAACTTAGCACTCCCATCTCTAGCCCTAGTGCAGTTTATTGAAGAAAATCCCTCGTCTTCTATTCAATCAAGATATGATCAAATCATTAATTAGAAGAGGAAAGGGAAAAAGCCAGAATTACACATGCAAAACATTAACAGGTCATTAAATCTTCTTTTGATGCAAATTCTACCAACCCAAAATTTTTACAAATCGATGATCGTTTTTTGAAATGGGACAAAGCGCACGAAGACAAAGGCAAACATACTAAATTTCAAAAGATGTGGCTTGGACAATTTCAAATCATTGAGAAGATAGGCTCATCCATGTTGATATTTCAAGACCTATCAGGAAAGAGAGATTCTCTTCCTGTCAATGGGCTTATCTTGAAAAAATTATTTACTTAAGGAGGTAACCCCTTCTTACTTGTAAATATTCATTATGCAGTTTTGTTTGTAGAAAATAAGGTTGTAAATAGTCTTCCATTGACCCTTTACTATTGGAAAGTTATTTAAGGAAATATTGTAAATACTTACTTTCGATAGATGGAAATCTTTAAGGAAAAGAATACAATTTTAGAAAGTTAGATAAAACATAAAACTATGAGAACCTCTTTTAGATTTGTAAAATCTTCGCAAGCCTTGAAAATGTTGTAAATCATTCCAAGTTTTAAAGAGCCATGAGAGATTATTTGTAAAAAAGTAAAGACTTTTCCAAACTTAGCATCTACAAATCTAAAATTGTCATCCATAGACTCTTAAGGAGAAAATCATTCACCCCATCCATTAAGTTTATTTTTCAGAGTGTAATTCTAAAATATGTCTGATATAAAAGATAAGGGGTCTCATCATGAGCCTGCTTACGATGATCATAGGAAACTAATTAAACTGACATTACCAATACTGCATACCAAAATAGGGTAATGGCTTATAATCATAAGACAAAGGGTCTCATCACGAGCCAGCTTGTTCAGTTCAATTACAACCAGTGAATGGCATTGTCAATAGCTGGCCACCAAACTAGGACAATGGCTTTTTATCTTTTAAAAGAAATTGAAAGAATAGGAAACACAAAAAGAAAAAATGTGTGTAGACATATCTTTTTGAATTTATCTTTCAAAAGTTGTACTCTTAGATGGATGGGACAATGAATGATTAAATGGTTAAAAGGTAACCTTTTCGAAACTATAAACGTCTGCTGGCAGTAGATGCACTACCTGTGAAAACAGAGTAAACTTAAAAGTTGAGTTGGAGAAGCCCCCTACTTTATCTATACCAACCAATGAAAGCTTGAATAAGCCTAGAATGTTTTTAATTTTAAGATTGGAAAAGGAATTACAAAAAATTGTCATTATATTCAGAGTTAATGTTTATTTAACTATTCTTAGATTGTTTTCTTCATCCTCAATGATTTCTAAATTAAGAAAGTTATAGATATTACATTACTTTCTCAGAGATAACTGTTTCTCACATTGAATCGCCAATTGTTGTGTTATACAAAAACCCTCCCCATTTCAAATTTTTCGTCCAAAACTTTAACAAGAAATGGGTCCCATTTTTTAGGACTTAGTTAAAATCAATAATTCAATAATAATCACAAACTTTGATTTAACCATATAACACATGAAAGTCCTTATGGAAAGGTCTGATCCAATATAAATATTAAAAAAGACCTTTTCGTAAAAACAAATATAAAATAATATGTCGCACCCTTTATTTAAAAGGATAGAATTAAAGGCTGCCATTGGTAATAGCTGATGCGATAATGCTATTAGACAGCGAAAATGATGAAGAAAAATCAAAGAAAACAAAGGCCCCCGTCGTAGCCAAAGAGGAACCAGTTAAAAGGGTCTTGATATCTGATACTACCTGCCTCAGTTTAGGCAAGGCTTCATGGGAAAGTATATACAATTTACTGGAAGTCGAGGACCCGGAAGAGATTGAAGAAGTAGTGGCAACAGCAAATTCCACTGACAAGTCAGAGAATACTCTTAAGGATTTGGCCAGCTCTTATCTTCACAGAATAGAAACCCGTTGTTATAGACATATTTGGGCACTGGAACCCCAATCACATATGTCCATAAACCAAGGGCTTCTGAGTCCCTAAAAGTGTTGTTTAATGCCCTAAAGGAACAAGGTCAGCTGATTACATCATCTCCCAGAAGTTCTCCACAGAAACTTGCTCAGAACTGGTCAAAACTGGACCATACAGACTGCTCAGTGCAGAGGGTGTGATGCATCTCACCTGCTCACTGTAAAAAGTGCGATGCATACTAGAAAGCCCTTCTGTAGGGTGCAATGGGCGAGAGTAGACAAATGACATAGACAGTTTGCAAGGTGGATGATCATGGAATCTTCTAGAAACTTCTCCTGTGACACTTGTCTCTCTGAATTCACCCAGGGATGAGTAAGAGATCATCAATCTCCAAGTGGAATCAAGAACTATCAGAGGGAGGACACTAATCAAAATCCTAGAAGCTAACTCAACCCCCTGTAATCATCTATATATGGATCCCTCATCCCATAGATCTAGAGGCTGGAATCTTGTATTTGGTAAGGAAGTGTTGTTGGTTTCCTGGTGGAATATCATAGTGTTGGGTGATCTAAGCTTTTCATGAGGTCAAGAAGGGCTTTCATGCTGGGAGGACGAAGTTGGTTTAGATCAATGGGTTGTAATCCTCTCTTCTAATCTATATATAAATAAAGCTATTCAAGTTTTCCTCCACATTCTTGTATGTTTACTAATATATGCATGTATGTGGTCAATATATATCTGGTCCTATATTGTTTACGATTGTAGATCTCTGCACTTTGAAGGTATTATGATGCTTTGACTTTACAGGTACTCTTTTAAGCGGAGTGGTCAAGGGAGGAGTGACAAAGATCTGTCAAAGGGGGAGAAGAAACAAGCAGAGAACCAAGCGAAAGATCAAGGTTGGTATTCTTTGCTCCTATCCTTTCTACTTCTCGTAAAGGAAAGCAAAAGTAACTTTAATCTGTTTGTTCTAAGATAGCTACCCGTCTTAGTGGGACTAGCAGCTTCGCATAGACACTAGATTTCCTGATAACACCCGCGCCAAAGTTTTACCCTATAATGACTTGGTCAAATGGGTTATTGAAAGTATCAATATCACAGACAAAACTTTCTTTATGGCTGATGGAAGAATGATCAGGTCATTCAGAGCAGAAGAATCAAAAGAATGTACCATTTGCCTGAACCACAGAAGCGATATAATAAAGCATTTTTGGAAGCTTTCGCCAAAGAAAATGTCATCGAATGAAACCCTATCAGACAGTGGAGGCATTTTCCGACCAAACACAATCACGAATCATTGGGTATGTACTCCATAGACTCATTAACATCTCCTTACTGTTATGCTAGTGCTATGATGTGCAGACTCTTTGGAGTCCATGAATTTTCAAAATTTTCTATAGATATGGTACCTTTAATGGAGGTTGCAGTTAATTCTTATATCATGGATTGGGTGACCATTTTGTCTGATAAAATGGCCAACCAAATACTTGATTATAGGAAAAATAGGTTTGTGACTACTCGGGTAATACCCCCGTTTTACATGAGTGCCTATATCTTGGACACTATCTGTTTCAATTCGAAATATCCCATTTTAGGTTGGAAATGGACTCCATAGGACCCGAACCTCATTCATATATATCATAAGGAATTGTGGAAAGCCCATTACAAAAATCATCTTTATAGAATTTGTCATGGTTTCATCCTCCCCGTGTATTACGCCATATTCAATAAGCCCACTCTTAGGTTATCCGAGGAAGCCTGTGTTGACCTAACTTCAATTGGTAGTTGGTTTGGTGAAGAAAAATTCACCTACAGCATACTTTTTGGTAGCGTTACTGACCCACATGTCCTTCCCTTATACATCCCTGATAAGTTACTTGCCAGAGAAATAACATATTAGATAACAATAGAAGGGATGTCAAGGAATCTAAAGGAGTCTAAAAAGCACATGTGGCCTTCATTCCCCATATGATGTGGAGCTTTCACGCTGCATGACTTCAAACATGCAGAGAAGGAAGCTGAGAAAATTAAAATGTTAAAGTTAGCAGTCATCCCAAAGAGGTAGTATGATCCTAAATCGGTTGCCTACAATGTCACTTCTCATGCCAAAATCACCAAGTTTGAACATGAGAAGGATAATTATGATTATTTGTTTGCTTCAGCCGAGTTATTTTCTCAAGTGAAAAAATTGACAAAAATCAAATTGGGAGCAGAGGGACTAGAAGAATTTTACAAGTTCAGGACAAAGAAATTGGAAACACTACCTCTGGACTTGTTAAATACTACCTCTATGGTGCAACTAGAAGGCCACTGTGAAGAGAAAATAATTGAAAAGACTCCTAAAAAGGAAAAGACCCCGGAAAGGGAGAAGACACAGGAAGGAACTAGTGAGCTCCTTGATACAAATATCAATATTGATCCTACTTTAATCAAGGAATGGGAGCAGTTCAACTTAATCATCAATAACCCGAATAAATCCCAAGAGCTCACTACATCGAAATTGCTAGTAGTACAAAAGCCAGAAGTTATTACCGTTCCGATTGAAGGGACAAGAGGCCTACCCATAATTCAGCAGGACATAGAGATCATTCCTGAGAATCCTATAGAGGATATTGTACTACGAACTGAATAAATACCACCTCTCGATGTCTTCTACAATCCAAAGCATAGGGTTGTAGTTAAAAGACAGAGGAAGAAGAGGAAAATTGATCAAAGTCCTCTTCTAACTCTTGAGGCAGAAATGATGAATGTGGTATGGAAAGCAAAAGTCAATCCCTCTGATGATTTAACAAAGCTATCTCAGTATGTAGGAGCTTACACAGCGGCAACAATGGACAAAGCCTCAGAGGTCTGCCATCTGATGAGGGAAAAAGATCAGAGGATTACTCAACTTGAGGTACAATCAACAGAGCGACAAAAAAAGATTAGTCAGCTTGAACAAAAGTTAACAAAGCAGAGGCAACAAAATGAGAAATTAGGAGAGTAGTTGAAGCTGGAGAAATAGAGGATTGATGAGAAGACTCTATATAAACAATAGGAGTTGTCTCAGGAGTTAAGTAGACTTCAGATGTTAAGTGAGCAAGAAAAGAATGCAAAGGAAGATCAAATTGCACAAATGCAAGAACAAATAGAAAGGTACAAGGGTTATCCACAGGTAAGTGAATTCAAAACAGAAGCCTTGGAGATAACCAAAGCCTTGTCCCAACAGTTGAATATTCTTTGCCACAATATATCATTGGCCAACCCCTTACGCGATATCTCTGCATCGTTGATTGACAAGGTAGTGGACGCCAGACTTGAATTGGAAAAGACAGATGAAAGGTTAACAAATTTTTTGTCTTGGAAAGATTCCACAGAAGGAATGGTTGCCAAATTTCCGAGAATACAAGAATCGCATAAGGAAATCATGTTTTCTGAATGGGAGTCCCAGCTGATGAAAGCCAAAAGAGTAACTTCTAGATGTAGAGCTGCAACGAACAGTTTGATCGAATTAGTGAATAGTAATTTACATATGTCTAATTTGATCACTAATTGCTCTCCAGATAAACTCCCAAAAGCAAAGGCATTGGAGAAATATTGGAAACAGGAGCTGGCGAACAGAGAAAGCAGATTGGAGAGATCCAAAACTTGACATGGGAAACATTATGGTTTTTCCTAGTCAAGCCACATAGCCAACATATGGCCATGAAATGTCTTTCAGATACAATCAACTGCATGATCTACAAACTCTCAGATGTCACCTATACAGCCCAGCTACACTCCAGGATGAGTCAGCCTCCAAAAATCCAGCCAATGCTCGCAATCTGATAGCTGCAATCACAGGAAATGAAGCCAATACAATGAATTGTTCAACCGCTAATGCATTGTTATTTTCATAATGAATCCCAGATTTTCATGTCTACAGTTAGACCAACACAACGTTTTTTATTGATAGTTTGTTGTTATTTTTAGTATTTAAGACCCTTTCATGTATTTAGAAAGGGTCCTCAATTTGTATCAAAATTTGACTTGGGAGTTGCACTTCTGTACTTCTAATATTTTTTTTATCAAAAGCTTGACCAAAGTTCTACATTTTTGTGAAAGAGGCTTTTATAAGACTTGCACTATTGCATCTTTTGAAGGTGTTCTTAAATAGGAATGCAGAATCTGAATGTTGTTTACATCGGGAGAATTCAAATGCATACGGTACTATTATCTCTGTTTTTGTCTTGTTACTCTATGTGAACCAACATTTCTTAAAACTTGCTATTATTGATATATGTATGTTTTTCAAACAATTCTTTAGCATATCATTTCTGAAGGTTTTAGATTTGTTATCATTTGAATATATATGTCAGTGATATATATTGTAATGAATGTGATAATGTTTTTATAATTACTTTGTTTAACTTCTTAAACAAAGTAATCGTCATATGAATGCATCTTTCTATTTTACGAATAAGCCATCTTTATGATTATTTGTTTAATAGAAATAATAAAAAATCGTGTTGTTAATAGGATAGCTGGGTTAGATTAGTTATATTTGTATATTCTTGCATTGTAGAATAAAACACTTATCATCTTCATTACACATTACAAAACAATCACCTATCAACTCATATATCATTGGGAAACTGGTCCCATTATATCCAGTCGGAGCCACCACACCAAACGGAAAAGGAGCTGCACTAAGGTCTGGATCGGGTGGTTTTCCCCGATGTTGAGGCAACAATTTTAGAGGCATCAACATTTCCATATCCATTTAACCTCTCCTTTCATGGGGTCTATGTTCATTTTGTGAATCCACTCTCCCTTTTTTTTCCCATGGAAAAAGTCGCAATTTCTATTATTATTAAGAAATTACATTTTGTAGATGCCTGGGCATATGCATATTGAGGCAGGTAGCCTCCCGAAACATCAATAGCAACAAGAAAATAAACATATACAGTGTGCAAAGTTCTCCACGTAGGGAGGTCATGACAAACTCAGTAGCAGCTATATCCAAAGACAAAGTAGCTGCATGTGACAAAAGGATAGCCTGTACTCTCCACGCAGGGAGGTCTTGTGGCTTCCAAGATCTGAACGGAAATTTTTAGAAACTGGTTTTGCTGTCAAACACTTTCCTATGTAGCTCATATAGCCATTTAGGACTGTATATATAAAAGAAAACAGTAACTGTTTAGAACCGTAATATGTAAAGTAAAAAGAAATGAGTTGTAGATGATTATGTCTCCGGTAGAGCGAGTGGATCTATAAACGGTCTATGGTAAAATTGATGAGAGATTCCATCAACCTCTTCCTAGATCAGCCATTCCTCTTCTTTCTTGAGTGCTGCCTCCTTTGATAAGAAGTCGGCCCTTGTGTTGCGCTCCATGTAAATATGATGACAGACAAAATTGTCAAAAGCTGATGTAAGTCTGAGGGCCTCATCCAATATGTGTCTCAAAGAAAAAGTAGAGCAATGAGATGTTCTGTTGAGCCAATTACAAACAAGTTTGGAATCCCCTAACAATTAGAGATGAGAGCAGTGTTTCTCAAGGGTGAAGTGAATGAGATGTTTGGCTGTGGATAGTTCCGCAAAGTTGTTTGTGCCTCTGCCAAGTTTCATTTGGATCTTAAAATAGTGGCCTTCCCTTAGGTAAAGTGAGGCCCCCCCTCTACATCCCTCATCTTGGGTTGAGCCATCAAAATAAGCCCAAGGGTGAGATTTATCTATGAGTTCAGGATGGATGGTCCTGGGGGGAAGCTGGGTGGAGTCCTCAGGCAAAAGGTCAAAATTAGTAAGGATACGGGGTCCAATGGGGTGCCAATGAGGGTCCTTATTGTCGAAGATGGCTTGGTTCCTGTCCATTCAGAAAGCCCAGCACATGAGGAGGGGAAGATTCCTATCCTTTCCTTTGTGCCTTTCTAACCAATCCAGCCAGGCCTCCATGATGGATCTCCCTTTCCATCGATGGAGGGAAGGGGAGGAAGCCATAATGAGGTTCCATTGCTCGATGATGATGGGGTAATGTAGGAATAAGTGGTCCGTGCTTTCCTCACTGTTCCTGTAGAGGTGACACCAGAAAGGCCCATGGAAAGCGTGCTTCATCAAGTTTGTGCCAGTGGGGATTTTGTTGAAAAGGATGGTCCAAAAAAGCATTCGCGTTCGGGGGGCTGCTTTGAGTTTCCATAGAGTTTTCCACCAATGTTGTACCTGCTCTGGCCTGTCATGTTCCATGAGTTTCAGGTAACCTTCCTTGGGTGAGTATCTCCCATTTTTTGCATATGCCCACACTATCTCATCCTCCCCTTCCGTTATCCTGATATGTGCTTGTGTGAGTGCCTCTATGAAGTCCTCCCAAGCCTGATGCCAAAAGCCTGGGATGTGGAGGTTACGGGCTGACTTCCAGCCCTGATGGAGAAGTGTGGTGTTTCCCTGGTCTACAATGTGGGATAGATGATTAAGTCCTTGATTCGTTAATCGCTCTATCAACTCAGCTGGGAGTCTGTGGGCATTCCCTCATCCAATCCAGGGATCCACACCTATACGAACTACGCATCCCTGATGAATTCGCTAGGTTAATCCATCCCGAATAAGGGAGAGGTAGGTCAGGACTTCTTTCCATATGATGGATTGGCTACCACATGCCCTCTGATCCCTCCGAATCCTGTCCAAGATGTTTTCAGGGGAGATGTATTTTTCATAGACAACTTTGGTCCAAAGACTGTGAGAGGTTATGAGCTACCACCATAGTTTTGGAGCCAACGCTTTGGAAAATAGATCTAACTTTTTAATGCCCCACCCCCCCCATTTCTTTGGCCTGGCAATTGTGTCCCATTTAACCCATGCGAAGATATTCCCCTGCTTGTTTCCTTTCCAAAGGAAAATGCTGTAAATTTTTGTAATTTGGAAAGGATTCCCCTTGGTATCCAAGCTAAAGACATCCAATATACCGGAGTTGCTTCCACGATATCTTTTATGAGGGTGAGCCTACCTACCTGGGAGTGGTATCTGTTGTACCAAGCATTCAACCTCTTCTCTACCTTTGTTAGGAGCCAGGTCCAGTCTACCATTTTGTAGCCTGAAGGTTTCAGCCGGAAGCCTAAGTATTTTAGCCCATCCTCCAGAGGCTGTAGTGTAAAGGGGAAATGACGTAGAGTGAATATAACTTCCAGCTGAGAGCAATATACTACTGTTAGGGTAGATTTGTGAATGTTGATGATCATGCCTGTTGCCTTCTAGAAAAGATCAAAAACATGCTGTAAAGCTATAGAGTCTCCAATGTTGCCATTCAAGAAAATAAGCACATCGTCCACAAACAGAAGGTGAGTAAGGAAACAGTTGTCCATCATTTTTATCCCCACTAATCTACCCCTTCTGTGTTTTGGCCCGATCAATTTGTTGAGCCCCTCCATGATGAGAAGGAAGATAAGGGGTGAGAGAGGGCACCCCTACCTGAGGCCCCTCTCTGCCGTGAAAAAAGGATTGGGAGCTCCATTAAGTAGGACACTATATGACACATCCGTAATACAACTCATTATCCATTTTATGAACCTGTAGGAGAAGCCCAAATGCATAAGGAGCAGATGGATGTAGAGCCAGTTTACACGATTGAAGGCTTTGGACAGGTCCACCTTTAAGATCATACCGTTCAAGTTCTTGCCGTGAACAGTGTGGAGGAGTTCTTGTGCCATTCCAATGGCTTCGTGGATCTGACGGTGTTGAAGGAAATCAAACTGTTCAGGGGAAATGTGGGCTGAGAGAATAGGCTTGATCCTATTAGCCAGGATTTTGGCAATGATCTTGTAGAGGCAGTTGCATAACAAGATGGGCCGAAAATCATTGAAAGAGGTAGGCTTGTCGGATTTGGGGATGAGGGCAATAAATGTGCATTTGATTGCTGGGGGAATCTTACTTGTGAGGTGACTCTGCTCCACAACCTTGAGGAGGTCCAAACTGAGAATATCAAAGAAAGCTAGGAAGAATTCAATGGTCTAGCCATCAGGCCCCGGGCTCTTGTCCTTTTGGAAGCCATGGATGGTGGCTTCGAGCTCCACCAAAGATACTTCCTTGATAAGCTCCTCCTCGTCCCCTGTATCCACAAATCTGGGGAAGAGCTCGGCTATTCTCATGACCTCTAGCATGTTAGCTTCCCTCAGGGCTGCATATATGTTTTTGAAGTGTGAGGTGGCCAGTGAAGCCAGCTCTCTGGATGTGTGGACTTGATGCCCTTGATCATTTTGAAGCTCCCAGATAGTGTTGATGGCTTTCCGCCCGTTGGCAAAGCGATGAAAGAACTTAGTGTTTTCATCACCCTCCTTGAGCCAGATCGCTCGGCTTCTTAGTCACCAACTAGCTTCTCTGTCCTTGAGAATTTGAGTCCTTTGTTTGGATATTTGTTCATGGTAAGCTTTCTAATCCAGAGTGAAAAAAGTTCCATCCGACTGTGCTTCTAGATCAGCAATGGCCTTCTCGGCCTGGGTGAGGAGTAAGTCTTCCTATTCTCTTTTCTTGTGAGCCCAAGCTCTGGAAAGGCCCTTTATTTCAAAGAGATTTTTAACAAATCCTTTTGCTGGGTCCTCCTCCTCGGAGATTGGATGTGATTTCCAGAAATCCGAGACGAGCTTGATGTAGGAGGGGTCCCGAAGCCAGGTAGCGTTAAATCTGAAGGGGGTTGTGATTTTGGGGCTCCGGTCCCCCACCTCAAGATAGATAGGCCTATGATCCAAGATACCCTCGCTTCCAACCCATTGCCTGGACCAAGGATGGATGATGTGGAAAGCCTCTTTGATGATGAACCAGTCCAATCTTCTGACCAGACTTTGACTGCCCATTCGGTTGTTTTTCCAGGTATGTTGAATTTTGGCACAAGAGATATCAATCCAGTGGTGATCCTCTAGAATATTCCCAAAGAAGTCAGAGAGTGGGTCTCTCTGCACCATGTGTCCCCAGGATTACATGTAGCCCAAGGAGAAGTTCAAGTCCCCGCCTAGGATGACGTTGTCATCTTGGAGGAGAGAAGAGTTAAGGAGCCTTTGCCAGAAGGCCTCCCTATTGTGGCAGGGACCATAGACATTGATGATTCTCAACTCCTCCTCCAGGGCCCTGGAGTAGATGTCTGCACCCAAATAACCCTCACCCCCCTAGATGTTTTTCAGGACAATGGTTCTGTAGTTAAAACCAACTGCAATCCCCCCTGAGCATCCCGAGACATCCAAGGCGTGGAAGGTCCAGCCCGACAACCATGAGGAAAAAATGGGGGTGACCGAGTCCGCCTTGCATAGGGTTTCTTGTAACAGGATAACATCGACCAATTCAGATAGAAGAAGTCGTTTCATGGCCAGATTTTTGTCGGGGCTAGCCAACCCTCTACAGTTAAAAGACAGAAGCTTCATGGAGGAGGGTGTGGGAGGGTGTCCTTTGCTCTAAGAACCCTTTCTATTGTTTGCTGTTTACCTTGAATGACTTCGATTCCTGCTTGTCCTTTGGCTTTGTGAATTGAATATGGTCTCCCTCTTCCCTGTCTGGGGGAGAGGAAAGGTGGAGCCACGTCCAGCCCGATGGCATCCGGTTCTCTCTACTTGGTAATGGAACGGGTAGTGTACCTCGGAGTTGAATTGATAGAGGGGGAGAGAGGTGGAAGGGATGGGATTAGGATGGAGGAGAGGGTGCAGGAGGCGAAGAGGGGTGCCAACGCTGGGAGGGAGAAGGTCAAAATGGCTTGGCTTGGCTGCAAGGGGAGGGGAGGGAGCCCAGGATCAACAGCAGGGTCGGGGGCCCTCAGGGAGGGGGAGGGGGTAATCAAAATTGGGGGAGGCAGATGAGAGGATAGAGATAACAAAGATGAAGAAACATGAGAAAAATAGGCAGTGGAAGATTGAGACATACCCAAGGAGAATACGTTTCCTTTTGTAGCCTTGGAGCGCGTCAGGGGTGGTGAGGGCGGCCTGATGGGGTTCTTTCCTCTTTTCTTTTGCACGGGAGCAGGTGGCGCCTCCACTGTGTTCGAATTTAAGTTTTGTTCCACCATTGGAGCCGCTACAACCTCAGTTAGGGGGCACCCGATCACTGGATCTAGGGCCGACTCTTGGAGGTTCTGATTATTCTGCTTGAGAATGGGACAATCCTTGTAAAGATGACCCACTTGGTGACACCTCCTGCAGTGGTAGGGGATGCCTTCGTAGTCCAATAGCTGTTTCCTCTAAAAAGTTCTCCATTTGATGATGATATTCTCCTATAAACCCCCTCTGGTGTCTAGGTGCACAAGGATCCTAACATAGGCCATCATTCCCGTGGACAGGCATGATTTGTCGAAATCCATGAATGTACCCAGGGAGTTCCCAATTCTCCGGAATATGTCCTCAGACCAGTACTGAAGGGGCAATCCCGGAAGTTTGATCTAAACTGGCCCGACCCCCACCTGTTCGGTCTCCGGGTCAAAGAGCAACGTCCATCGTTTAAGGAGAATAGGTGCTTTTTCGAAGTGCCAAAAAGACGAGAGAACCCAACTCGTATGATCGGTCGTCACAAACTGCAGTGCAAACCACCCTCGCACAAAGGTTTGGACGAAAGGGATGTCTGCCAGATGCTGACCCCAAATCTTCGTTGCCCAAGATTTCAGTCTATCTACAGTGTAGCTTCGGCCTCTGATGCGACCTACCAGCACTCTGTTTGCGTAATCCATCGTGTCTCCCCACTGTATGTCTTCTTCAAGCCAAAGAATAACGTTTGCTGGCCTAGACTTGAAGCACCTTTATTTCTTCGAGGGTCAGGAGGTCATACACTTAGGGATAGCTGAATCCCTTGCCTCATCCAGGGTAACGGCCGGGGGGGAGGGGTAGGGTTCGAGGGAAAATCAGGGATTGCTTAGGGAAGGGGGGGGCACCGAGCGTAACTGCCAGAGGGAGGAGGGGGAGCCAGGGGAGGGAGGGGTGCGGCCGAGGGGGGAGCTTCAGGAAATGTAACAGGTGGGGATTGATTTGGAAGGCCACCAGGCTCTGATGGACCAACTTCTGTCGGCGAGGATTGGAAACAATCCGAGAGAAACCCTAAGGAGGCCGGAGAAGGCACTGCAAAGTGTGCCTAGGGGGAGGGGTCGGCCGGCTGGACAGAAGTAGAGAGAATAGGGTCTGATGACTGAGGGAGCTCGTCGAAACTGGTGGTTAGGTTTTCACTGTGCAGACCTCCTGAAGCCGCAAATGTGGATCGCCAGATGGAGCCTTCCGCTAACGGAGAATCCGAATAATCAACCTTGTCTAGGTCCATAACGATAGCTGCTAGTAGGGAAATACCACCTCGGTAAGAGCTAACCGTTTGTGCAACCGGCACCGACGGTGAGGAGGATCGGGACCATTCGAGGGCGTGAAGAACGGAAGCGGAAGCCCTAAACGGTTTTAGCAGGAAGGAGATCGACTGGCTGGGATCTAGAGCCTGCCTGTACACGACCTTCCCTTTGACAATAATTGACCTAGGCAGTGAAAATGACAGGAGTTAATGAGAATGAGGCAGTGAAAAAACCCTAGCGAGAGGAGAGAAAGGTTAAAGGCGGGTGCAGGCCTAAAGTACATGAACCAGGTCGTGTTAGGGGTAGTTGCAGGACCGATGCCGGCCTGTAGAACCCCGTACCTTGGAACCCCATTTCAGACCATGCCGTTCAGACCTTGTCGTTCCGGTGCAGAGCAGATCCTCCATTCCATGAACCTGCCTTGTTTTATCGACTCTCCCTATATCAATGGACTATGTTTTTCACCAAGTAGCTTTCCTTATCATTAGATTGGCACATATCCTGAAATAGAGGTGATGAAGACTAAATTTGAGCCTCAAATTAAACCATCAAGTAAGGGACCAAAAGGGAAAGGATACATGTAGGTAGCTGGTCCTTAGGTTGCTACCTGTTAGGGTCCTATAATTTTTATAGGATTTCTTGATTATAGTTGATCATTATTATGTTTGAGATGTTGGAAATAATATTTCCTCCTACAAGTTATTTCCAAAGCAACACCAAGTACTAAGAGTTATGGAGATTTTTGCATATAAATGTTTGGATTAGAACAGATTGTAGGTATTTTCATCGAAAAGATCTCAAAAGCATCTTTCCAATGGTATGTTATTCACTCAAATCCGATTCCCGGAACAAAAAAAAAAAAAAACAAGTTAAAGTTTGCATTAAAAAACATATAAGAAAGCATAAGTAAGAAATAATTTATTTTGAGGTACTAAAATAAATTCAAAAATAAATGAATAATAAAAACTTTAAAAACACATGAAAAATAATTCCAAAGTCCAAAAGTCAAATGGCCCACCCCTTACTCATGCATTAAGTCCCCATCGTTAAACACATTGGGATGTACTCATGCATTAAGTCCCCACCGTTAAACACATAGGGATATGTGCATATTATAAATCGACCCCCCTAAACCTCTTACTTCCCTCCGAAATCCATTCACTGTTTTGGTTTGAATTTTTAAGAAAAATGGCGGGAATGGATTTCATGCGATTGTGAAACAATTTCTATGTGGATGGGAGGCTGAATGTAATTCAATATGACTATGAAGTAAATTCTGTGTGGATGAGAGGCTAAGTTAAAGAGATTAGGTGAGACAGGTTAAGGTGAGACAGGTTAAGGGTTGGTATGCAAAGTAGTTAAACAATTTTACAGGGAGAGAGAGTAAAATAATTTTACAACTTCAGGAAAAAGAAATTCATGGAAAATTAATACATGAGAAAAATAAGAGGGAGATTTTGCAATAGTATGCTCATGAAAGTAATGTAAAAGGAAGGAAGAATAGAGGGCTTCATCTAAACTAGTTTTACACATAAGAGGAAAAGTAAAAATGAGTTTTTACATAGAAGCAAGTTATTTTTTGTTTTACAGGGATAAAAGTCAAAACAGAAATGTTTTACCACCCATGGATTTACAAAAAACAACACATGGTTTTGGAAATCCATCCAGATATTTACAGGAGTAAAAAGAAATTTACAGGGGAAGGTAAAAGGAGAAACATGCCATGGTTTTTGAAAACAACCCATGGATTTTTTAAATAGTATTTATAAATCATTCTAATAAATACTTTGAATTATGAATTTCATTTAAATATTTGGAAATAGTAATTTAAATATATGATTTAAATCCAAATGTTTTGTGACAAAACAAAGTATTTAAAACATGATGGATAAGACAAGGCACATGACAACAACAAGATAAGCAGGGACAAGAGTGCATATTCAACCCAACATTTTAGAACAGAAAGAGGGACATCACAAAGATCTGCCACAAGATAAACATTATTTCTCATTCAAAGGCCCAGTCACCACCATAATTCCTAGAAACAATAGATTTCAAGCATTCAGTAAACCAATTCCTCATTCAAAGGACGAGTCACCACTAGAATTCCCAGAAACAATATATTTAACAATAGATTTTAAGCAGTCAGTAAACCAATTCGATATGCAAATTACTTGTAGGGAGTTCAAATTTCCTAGCAAGAAAATTAGAGATATTATCTTATCTTTAGTTTATTATGCAGGATTTCTCCAGAAATAGCCATACTCAGCAACAATTCACTTTAAAGGCTGAACATTAGATCATAAATATTATAGACTTCCTATTACTTAGTTGTATTTTGGAAAATATCTACAAGTTTTTGGTAGATATTGTTTGTAATATTTTTTATTCAAATTTTCTGAGATTATTAGAGAATATTTTGTAAATCAATTCCTTTTTTGGGATTTGATATTAGTTTAGCAAAATATCTTAGTATATTTTGTGATTATTAGTTTAAATACTTCATTCATTCGAAGTATTAAGGGTTGGTCCCTGAACATTGTAACTCTTTCTATCAAGCATTGTACTTTTTCCACGTTGTTGGAGCACAATTAATAAAAGAATCTTCATAGGATACTTGTGTTACGAAATAATCGTGATGTTTTTCCTACTGTAATTGTGTTTTCATTGTTATTCTCTTTGTGCTATGCATATGAAATCTAATTGTAAAACAAGAGATGTGAAAAATAAGATATGTTTTTGAACACCTTATATGGAATGCGTTTACAATCTGTATGTTTTCTTCTGAAGTCTGATTGAGAAATTCTTAAATTCTTTTCAATCCATACTAAAGCACACCTTTTCTCCATTCCATAATTTAATTTAAAGATCCAGTAAACCTAGCTAGCTTGCCCTATGATTACTCCTTTGAACTTTTGGTGCAACATCCAATTTTATTTGACTCCATAGCCCAATGGAAAGAAAATGTTTTGATCAGATCAACCAACTAATAAAAAAACTTCAAACAAACAACCAAGCATAATCATAACTAGCCTGAAATTCCCAGTAAACAAAGCTAAATCTCATTGAGAGATCCCTCTCTAAGTTTAGGAGGGATAGATCCCAAACTCAAAAGCAGTTTTGATGTTGCCTCCATGGTTTTTTCTTCAGCCTTGAAATTACGAAACACTAACACTACCAACCCTAAAGAATCACTTTGAGCCAAAGATAATGTTATGTCTATTTCTTCCAAATACCAACAACACTTCCCTAAACAAGGATTAGGTCAGCTACATAGAAAACATGGTTAGAAGAAAAGGAAATAAAACACCCAATGAGTAGGTTGAGGTTGAATTTGTGGAATGAAAACTTGGTATTGGTTTCTCCCATAATAGAACTAGCAAAACTTTTAGGTTAATTTAATTATATTAGCTCAATAGATCCTTCATCACCCAAGTAGTATAAGAAAGGGGATAGTAGTGGGAGGAAATTCTTTGTAAATTTAACTTAAAGGATAAGAGATAATCATTACAAATACATATGAAGGATAGTATGGCCCAATTGAAGTGATATAATTTGATGAAGATAGTAAATTTTAGGAAGTTGAAGGTACTCCCTCCAACCCTATCCTTCTTGATGAATATACAAAGGAGGAAAAACACCAACAATGGGAGGAGTAGTCTTGTGGGTCCCTAGGTTAGTACTAGTTATTATTTCATGTCAATTTCACAAAACTAGACTATGCACCTTATTGTGGTATTCTTAGTAAAGATAAACACTTATTGTGACAATATAAAAATATTATAACTAAAATTATCTCTGGAATTTTAGATTTTGGTAACTTTGTATCGCACACCCACATAAAAAGAATTATAATATTTCTAGATTATAATAATTGTTTCCTTGTATATAAACCACCACTTATTATGATTATATACTATTTTATATTTTATTGATATAAATTTTAGTTAACTAATATATATATACACACACACATAGATGTACTTTGGGTTGGTTTATTTCTTTTCCAACCAATCCTTTTTGCTCCCACTAGTTTTTTGTGGACCTATAGACTGAATGCACTTTGTTCATATGCTTATGTAACTTTTTGTTTCCTTAATTAGAAAGTTACAGTTTTTATTCAGAATATGTGTGTGTGTGTTATACAGCAAAATGACCCCCTCATCAGATCAGAGTGGAAAGACATGATAGCTGAAGCAAAGACCAAGATTACAAGCCTTGTTTCCACACTAACGCTGGCTAAACATTGACAACATGCTTTATAAAGCTTCTCTGTAAGCCTAAGGGAGCGTTACTGACCCTACTAACTCTAGTTGTTAGTTCAGAAACAATGTTAGTGGATCCTAATGAGCATATAGAGGTCAAAGGAATGAATTGAATCATAAATATCTCTATATTCCCTCCTGAATCCACTCAGAAAAGAAAGGAAACATCTCAAGTTCGACCTATTTGTGGGATTTCTAAATCCTAATGAAGGAGGCAAATGGGAAAGAGCTGAAAAGCATGGAAACATCATTGCTTTTACCTTAAGAGACTCATGGAGGAACTTGGCAACCCTGACTCAATTGCTACATAAGCAAAGCTAGGGCTATGGTGATGAAGGTTAGATCATTTGAAAGGATAGCTTACTTGATTGTTAAGCATAGTCTCAAATGTAAGCATAAGAAGTTGGTAAGAAGGGAGAGAGAGAGTGAAGATGGAGGGGTAAGGGTGTTATACAGGAATAGTGTCCATATGGATGCTGCTATTCCCACTAAGATGTGTGGCTATCTTAGAAACAAACAATCAAAGTCTACTGTTGATTCCTTTTATGGAAATAGATGAGAGGAGAACCAAGATGGCCAACCTGAGTCTTGCACTCGATTGCCTCTCCTTCTTGATAGAGTTTTGCTGCTTGCTCTTTGTCTACTCAGCTTCAAAAGGGACCTGTAGAATCACAACAACATACTACTATGCAAGAAACAAGGATCTAAATTCACAAATAA
>APFE030441242.1:26405-43866 GCA_000404065.3 Pinus taeda | reverse complement strand
ATTAATTAAATAATAATTTATATTATTAAATCAAAATTGAGCTTTCAAAGAATTCACTATCATCTTCAAATTTTTAATGTTAAATTTTCTTAATCATCTTATTTAAGATATCTCATTTTTAGACATAAGCAAATAATAATACAAAATTATTTGGATAATGAAAAAGAACACATTTGGTCTCTTATTGTAAATTAGAATACTTGTATTTTATTGACAAAACAAGATTACAGAGTTTTATGTTTCAGATCTCACCTACCATTATATATCATAAAATTGAAATAACCTAGAAAACGAAATACCACATAAAATATAGAGAAAAATGTTCAATCCATATCAACAAAGCATAACAACACCAACCCATTATTATCATATAGACATAAGTATCAGAATGAAATCAGGCTCACAAAAGACATATCTTCTATGATCACTAAGTTATAAACCATAGAGTTGAAGCAAACATATTGAACTGAAATCAACATAATAAAGCATAATCTTCAGTTAACTAATGCTGAACATTCCACCAAGAGCATATATCATCACCATCTAAGATCATAACCCAAATAAAAACATAACCTGCAATACTCTTGATGGGAGACAACATAATGCACATGAAACCAGTACTAATAAGCAAAAGGACACCATCCACTGAGTAATTTAGAACCCATAGTAACCAACATGAACAGAGAACCAACCATCTATGTACGAAGCCAAATATAATACCAATTAGCCTCCATCCGTATCAAAATATGTAAGAGAGAACCATAGCCTTGCCTCCCAAACTCATAACCAACCATAAGAACATAGACTCATCCATAACCACATAGAGCCACTAATAGTATCATCAAATGCACAACCATGTTCAAAAGGCATACCACAGAAACAAATCTCCACATTATAATCCAAACTTAATTGCCACATACCAAATTGACTACAAAAGGACATGAAAGCCTACCATATCTAATCATGATCAAAAGAGGATATTGCAGATAATGCCTAAGCACCAGAACCCAAAGGATCTGTGAGGTCGCCAAAATCATAATCGCTCTTTAGAAAGCCCTCAAGTTAGGCCAAACGAGAATCTAGATTATCTAAACAAAACCTTTGATTATGGAGCATGTGTTTAATGTCCTCAAATCATATGTTATATCTTATAATTAGTAAAAAATAGCATTTTTTATTTAATGTGTAAACAAATGTTTCAAAAAAAATATGTTTTAAATATATTTTATTTGTTGAAGATTATAAATTTTTGGGTTGGCTTTTATTATAAAATGATAGTAAAAAATAAAGTATTTGATTAATTTCTACATATAAATTTAGATTGTTAGAGATGTTTGAATTATCTTTTGTGGAAGAAAACTAATTTTAGGAGGTGAAACACATTGTCTCACACACTTTTCCCAGCATGTTTCATTTGAGAATAAGATTGATTATAGATTTTTGGCTTGGACAATTTTTATAAAATGATAATAAAGTATCTTATTAATGTCCACTTATCAATTTTTATTGATAGAAATGTGTTAAGTCCCTTTTATGGAAATAAACCAACTTTAGGAAGTCAAACACCTTCCCTCTCTCTCACACACAATAGTTCTATTAAGGTTTAAACCTAGGTTGTTTCCATGAAAAGACCTCATCCAAACCACTAAACCACAATGTATATATGAATTGATAAAAATTAAACCCATATTAGACTTCCATGGAGTTCAAACCTATCTTATAAGTGGAACACTGTAAAATTTGAAAAAAATCAACATTTTATTTAACAATTTTTTAATGAAGGGTATTTAACTTTTCAATTGAAGTATAATTGTTTTTTAAATTTTTTGGTTATGAAAAGATTAGATGAAAATATATCTTTCAACATAAAATTAAACTTTTCCCTTCAAATTCCATCATTACTGGCAACTGTTGTAAGCTTGCAATACATTCAACAAATATGAAAACATAGAGAATTCATAAGTTATATATCAATAATTAGAGTTTATATTCCATTTCATATCAAACAAGGAGATACAAATTCTTTTGTTTAATGTTAGAATTAATCACTCTAATGTAGGTTGTGAGTGTTGTAAGTCACACTATACTTTAAAAGATAAACATGCATCATATTTGTAAGTGGAAAGTTCATAATATCACTTGTATTGCATTTCATATTAAAGAAAGGGACACTCTCATGAAGTGTTAAAATTTGTTTATTAAAATGTTGGTAATAAAGTATTTTGACCATAATGTGTGTAAATCTCCATTGGAAGCTCAAGATACCAATGTCTATACATGACCCACATGTCGTTTTCATGACCAAAATGATGTCTCATGTACAACACACATGATAACATATTATGTGACATCATGTATGACACACAACATATCATATATACTCTTCTCACGTACAATAGATACCATAACATTTGCTCATGTCTAATATATGATACACACCATAACATATAATTCTCACATCTCGCATAAACCATAACTTACATTTAAATATATTGTGTGGTGTGTCTATGTGGTTGTCATTTACTAAGAATAATCATACAAGGATGCATAAATTTTAGCATAATTACAAATTTCACACAAGTCAAAGTCGAATAAATTAGATTGAACATTATCCTACGTTAACAATAAGTAAATTAACTTTATACATACATTTTTGACATTTAAATAAATTTCAAAACACTATTACTATGCTAAATAACTTGATGCCTAAAGGAGAATCCTTCATAACCATTTAGCATGTGATAATTTACCATATCCATATGTTGATATTGTATCATGGCCACACAAGCTCTACATTAGCACTGTCAACTCTTATTTTGTCATATATCACAGTTTATCTTAATCTTTCCAATGTAGAGTTAATCCTCAAGTAGTTGTCAAAACTTGTTGTAATGCAAACTCAAATCACGAGTTATTAATGGTAGGACCAATTCTCCCAAAAAGAAGGAGCTAAATCGTCCAATCCTCTTGGGGAATTACTCTACCCCATTTTTCAATGACCCTATGACTTAAATGTTGCACAAACTCCTTAAAGTGGATCTCAACAATTTGACGTTTTTGACCCCATAAATCGAGTCATTCAAATGGAACATTAGTTTTCCTAATTACATGGCATCACCATCAAAAATGAATTAATGAAACTTCATTTGGGTGCCTTACATATATACCCTAAACATTGGCAATGATATAAAATATACCACTAAAGTTTTACATATACATAGTTTCTCTTTGACCTTTGTAAACACTTTGAAAAAAAGATTCATTATTTATGATAATTGTCTAAGATTAAACAATAATACAGTTAAAGAATTCATCTCTTCTTTTGACAAACTCCCATATATAACAAAAATATGTTTGATACTATTTTTGAAAAGTTAATTATCAATATTTAAAAAATATACATATATCCAAAACTCTTATTAGTTCATCCTACTACTTAGTTGGGAGTCTCTCAACGAGCCCAACAAGCCCAAAATGTCTTGAATGCTCAAATGAAAAATAACATTTATTCCTCATTCTTGTTATAATATTTCTCGCCTATTAATCCCTATGTATTCTCCCCATTCCTCATAAATCTATATGTTAACTCTCATTAAAAAAAAATTGCACATGACAAATTTAATCATGAGAAAATTAAACATAAATCTAAGGTGAGAAAAACTCTTTAAGGCATTTTTGGAGAAATTGAAGTTATAACTCCATGTAATATCTCTCCACTTGTTGAATACATTCTCCCATCGAATCCATAGGATGTGGAACCACATATATCCATCAACGCCTCAACCGATATTCTACTTCCCAAATCCTTATATGGTTGGCTACATCAAACATCGTATAGTCATTATCTTAATTTACAATGGTAGAATCCATAAATTCATACATCAATGTGTAGCCTAGGAGGTACATCGATATAGCCATGTTGTGAACAACCTATTGATCATGATTATTGATGGAGGTTCCATTAAATGCAATGGTCATTATGAAAATATGCATTTTCAAATGGGTGAGATTATAGTTTGAAAATCAACTATTTATTTTTTATTGAAATGGGTGGTTGTGATATAGTCTCAGGTGTTAAATAGTTATGAACATTAGTTCCCATCATCATGGATTTTAGTGAGTTATAATTAATTTCCAATAAGAGGGGTGTCACTACACTTTCAAATGAATCAAAACTAATTCTATGGACATCATCAACACCAATTATATATAAAAGATTTTTAAAAAGGGGATTTAGACATTATGGTTCAATTCAATGCCATCGAGCTTTTGAGATACCATCTCAATCCATCCATATTGACATTTAGTTAGTCTTTTCCAAACATTAATTTAGGTTTGAAACTCCCCAAGGCCTACTACCCTCCCAAGGTGAGGATGATCGTTTTATTATGCTCATACTAGGTAGTTGTCCACCTAATGTATTCTCATATCACCATCCTTTTCCCATAAAAATGAGATCATAGAGATAGCTCATAAATTGCTAACCATTGGTGTCATCTGCCCTAATACTATCCTTTATTTGTCACTAGTAATCATGGTCTTCAACATGGAAAATTTGAGGGGCTAATATTCATGGTCCTCAACATGGTAAATTTTAGGGGCTAATATTCACAAGTGGGCTAATTTTCCATGTCTTTTTCCAAAAAAAATATTCGCCAATTTCCATTTTTTTGTAAAAATAATTTGTCAAAAATTTGTCTTATAAAATTATTTTACCTTAAAAATCACCAAAATTTTATGTAGACTAATATAAAATAACTAGAAATCTAAATATTTTTACAAAAATATTGTCAAACATTTAACAATTTGCATATTAAGGACTAGTGAGATTCGTCAAATTTTGGTTTGCGTGAATGTTTTCTTCTTGTAGTCAAGATATCATAGATGACAACTAGCATGCTTTGACATAAATACATACATAATTTATAAATGAAACATTCTTCTTGAGAAATTCTTTTCTTAATGTTATAAGTCGATTATTTTGTGTAATTCTTTTCATAATGTTATAAGTTGGTTGATTATTTTGAGAAAGTAGAAGGAAATGACAAGGGAATTGACATAAAGATGAGAATTAAAGTTTCAATAAGTATTTTGATGTGATACTAATTTGTACGATGAGATTTAAATGTTTTTGGTTTCTTAAGGGGTTAAATCTTTAACTTAAAATTATGAAAAATAGTAACTTTTTGTTTACTTAGCATTTGTGAGGGTTTGTATTTATCTTTAAATAGTGGGAAATCTATCATAATACAATTGTCAAACAAGCAATGGTGACAACCATCACTAACTATTATCATCAAATGTAGGTTTTCTCATTGTTGTTATATATGTGTGTGTGTGTGTGTGTGTGTGTGTGTTGTGTGTTAAAAATCTAATATTTAAAGGTATTTGACAAAAGTGAAGATGTATTTCTTATACATCACTAATAAGTCATTCCAAGTGGTGTAATTTTCTTTAATAATTATTTTCAATGTGTGTTGCGTTTTACCTATTATGCTTGAAAGATAAAGTAATAATTATACTCTAATAATTATATTATTGAATAAATTGAACCAAATATTAAATCACTAGCATGTAAATGAATGGTCACAACAAAACTAGTGTAAACACATTTGCTCCTTGTTCATCCATATTGCTCCCCTTAGATGATTGGGTTAAAACCAAACCTTCAAAGATTCAATGTTTAAGTTTCTTCATCGTACCCAAGATATCTCATTTTTTGAATGACAAAACATAATCAAATAGTGATACAAATTATTAAGCTAAAACTAAGTGTTCAAAGAGTTCACTATCATCAAATTTATTGATAATTTATTATAAATTTTTGGGGTGGGTTTTTTTGTTTGATAAAATGATAATAAGCAATAAAGTATTTGACTAATATCCCCATACATATTTAGATTGTTAGAGATGTCTGAATTCTCTTTTATGGAAGGAAACTAATTTTAGGAGGTGAAAAACTTTCTCTCACACACTTTTCTAACTTCATTTAAAGTATCTTATTAATATTCACATAACAATTTGGATTGTTAGAGATGTGTGTATTCCCTTTTATTGAAGGAAACCAACTTCAGGATGTTAAACACATTCCCTCACACACACCACAATGGCTTCACTCAACCTCTAATATATCACGTGTGATTGTGGCATACTAAAAAATACCCCTAATTTGACTACATATTGGAAAATGCCTATAAAAATCACATTATTTAACCCCCTACCAATACGAACCCATTACAAATTCCCAATAAAATACTCCTAGTTTTACTAGATATTGTAGGTATCCACTTTTTCATTAACTTTCTACCCCTTTATATTTTTTCATTAACTTTCTATCCCTTTATATTTTTTCATTAACTTTGAGCTTCATTTTTTATATCAGCCAATATAAAAAATATGGTCAATATATTATGCCATTTTTCCTCAATATATATCCCACAATATGAATGCATGTGGTATGGTATTGCTCCCCTAGTAAAGCACCCATAACACACACATACATAATGACTCTATTGAGATTTAAATCTAGATTGTTTCTATGGTGAGGTCCCATCCCAACCACAATGTATATATATAAATTGATTAAAATTAAAGCCATATTAAACTCTAAAAAAAATCAAACATATCTTAGAATTCAACACTCTGAAAGTTGAAAAATCAACATTTTAATTAACATTTTTTAATAAAAAATATATTTAATATATCATTTTAATTGAAGTATAACTATTTTTTTGTTGCAATTTTCCATTATAGAAAAGTTCGATAAAACTATACCTTTCAACATAAAATTAATTTTTCCCTTTCAAATTTCATCACACTTGCAAATGCTGTAAATCTACAATACACTACAAATTTGAAAATATGGAAGATAAATATAGAAGATTTACAAGTTGTGTCAAGAACCATAGTTTGTATTCCATTTCATATTAAATAAAGAGACATAGATGCGTATGTTTAATGTTAGAATTGATGGCTCTAATGTAGATTGTGTGTTGTAAAATCACATTAGACTTTAAAATGATAAACATAGAAAATATTTGTAAGTGGCAAGTTTATAATTATCATGTGAATTGCATTTCATATTAAAGAAAGAGAGACTCAAATGCAATGCTAAAAATTTTCATAATGTATTTGGGCCATAGTGTGTGTAAATTTCTTTTATTGGATGCTTCATTGGATGTGTTAGCCCTGAGGTGCAGACCTGACTTTTTGAAGGTCAACGGGAAGATTTTGTCTGCTTTTCTGTTCTTAAAAGGGGTCCCACCCGGGCCATTTCCTACTCCTTACCTTAACCTGCTCCCACTTTACCCTTTCTCTTTCCTAACTTAACCTTCGCGTTCCAACAAATTCCTTTTTGGCCTTAGCCCCAAGTGCAATAGCCAAAATGCCCATAAAACCTCACCTATATGCCTTACGCGCCTATAGCACATTTCCCAAAGAGATCTCATACCTTCACCGCATCTTCACCGTTGATCTTTCCCGCCAATCCAATGGTCCATGTCCCATCTGATACACCAACTTGTCCGACACTCCTCTGTCTTTAGATCACCCTCACCAGATCTAACGACTATTGCCCATATCGCATAGACAACAAGCGCGATAAGTACCCGCCCGATGAGGGTGGTTTTTCTCCCTCCTCTGCCACTACGTGTCGTACACTGAATGGCATCGGGGGAGTTCTGACACTTCCCACTTACTGCCCAAGACCCTTCCAATAAAAACCATAACCACTCAAATCAAACCACCCCGCATGTTACCATCCATGCATCTTCGCCACCCAATAATCGTCTGATTCGCCTGCCTGAAGATCTAACGGCCCAAACATATTCTGCTCCCATCATGACCACTAGCCTCCATAAATGATCTCCACTGTACACCTCCCTTGATCTGACGACCACCATTCGTGATCATTCACGACCGTCCATCCGCCCATGCACTCCATACCCCACGTCCTGTCTATTGCACGAAGAAGAAGATGGCCGACTCTGTCAGTCTGGCAACGATCCGACCATGAAATTGGATTAAGAGAAGATCATGGTCGAAGGAGAAAAGGACACATCATGACTCAGTAACCAAATTAAATAGTCATGGAACTCCACTGCACGATCAATTCGATCACCTGGTAGGACAACACAGTACTAGAATTGATCAAGTTTTCGTAGTGGAGAAAGTAACTGCGTTCAAAGACGCTATCAGACATTTAATGGAATTAGGTGGTCACTTATGACCCCTCCATCCCTAAAATGACTAAGAGCCATTGTAATGATAGATTATAAATAGCCGAGAACAATATGTAATGAGGGTTCAACTTCTGGAGACTGTAGATACTCTATAACTTGCAGCGTCTCATCTTCATTTTCAGCAATGCAAGCTTCTTTTGATGTTACATGCTCAATGTCCATTTCCTTTCTGCTCTAAACTTGTACCTGGAGTGTTTTATTCATGATATATTCTATGCCTAATGCTAGATAACTATCATTTTATCTTTGTATTAGTAAATTGGATGTGTTGTTGAGTAGGTCACCAGGGTTTCTTCTGTATCTAATGCCAGATAACTGTCATCTTATCTCCACGTTGATAGATTAGATTTGCAAGTTTCTTCACTAGTTGCAGCTGGCCATCATAAATTTGTGTATGCATCTTCTGGTGTGGTTAGTATTCTCCATTCATCCAATTAATCTACAAATTGTTGAGCAATGGTGGTCTAAAGCCTTGCAGTCTGAGGGTGTTCATGCATGTCTGGAGTGAAAACAGAGTGGAAGTGGTTATCTGGCTTGAACCGAACCGTCACTTATCCCAATAAGTTCCTAGAACTCTATTGAAGATTATATGTTACCAGCCATCTCCGAGCTACAACCTAGGAGAGTTTCTTGGAGCCCTAACATAATTGGCGCCATTGTCGAGGAGAGGATACTGAAGCTCAGCTTCTCTGGGAGACGACACAGCCTATTGAAGATTATATGTTACCAGGCATCTCCAAGCTACAACCTAGGAGAGTTTCCTGGAGCCCTAACATAATTGGCGCCATTGTCGGGGAGAGGAGACTGAAGCTCAGCTTCTCTGGGAGACGACACAGATCCAGCTTTGAGGATAGACAAAGTTTGGACACATTTTTGGTTGTAACCATCTATCTGGCGACTCTGCTGGAGGCCGAATCTCTTGGCGACTCCACATCACAGTTTTGGCTCAATCTATGAGGCACACTCAAAGAAATCCTCATAAATCACCAGCTGACCCAATGCTTGAACCTGAGAAGATTATCAAGGAAAGAAAGAAATCAGAAAAGGGAGTATCAGGATTAGGTAAACCTAAACAATCTTATGCATCTCTGCAAGAAAGGCTTGTAACAGAACATATACATGTTGAGAATATAGCCTCTAGCACTATTAGTGAAGAAAAATTTTCAGAGATTCATAAAGCTCCTTATTATGTAGGTCCTCCTTTGGATTTCAACCCAAAGGAAAGCTCCCCTCTATTCCATCATATTCCTTTAACCCTGTCAGTCATTTCTCAACTCCCTACCTTTCAGACTGCCAGCGCTCTTTCATCTACCACAGCCATGGCATGCCCACAAGCACCCACTAAAATGGAAAGAATCATGGCTGCTAGATATGGGCCCTTGGTATTGCCTACTCCTTTGAATTCCATGCCTATAGGAGAATATCAGAAGTACATGCCTAAGTTCACTAGGACAGAAGGAGTTACACCAGAAGAACATCTTGAGTCATTCTATAGCTATGTTGATAATCTAGATATTAGTGAAGATGATGTATGGATGAGAGTATTCGTCCAAAGCCTAGATGGAGAGGCTAGGAAATGGTTCAGAGAATTGACCTCTAAGTCTATAATAGACATTGAGGCCTTAGATGATGTTTTCCTAAAGCATTGGGGGGATAAGAAAGATCTGCTCTATTATCATACTAAGTTTGGCAACCTAAAAAGGGAAAATGGGGAGTCATTATCTGATTTCAATAAAAGGTTCAACCGCATGTACAGAAAGATACCAGATGAAGTGAAACCTACTCCCACCTATGCTAAGCTCACCTATGCCAATGCCTTTGATTCTGACTTCTGCCTACTATTGAGAGAAAGAAGATGTGCTTCTCTGGCGGAAATGCAGGATGCAGCCTTGGAGGTAGAATCCAACATCATGGCTGTAGAGAAACTCAAGGGACATGTTGACAGAAGGAGATAGAGGGTTGAATCTTCTTCATCCTCAAACCCCAAGATAGATAAGATGATCAAGATGATAGAGTCACTAGCCTCTGAAATCTCCAAATTAAAGGTGAAGCAACACCCTATGAAAGGAAGAATTCCTAATACTTTTGCTCCTAGAAATCCGAATCCATATAGAAGAGCAAATGAATAGCTGCAAATTATGTAAAGGAGCAAAGATGC
The DNA here is from genome assembly GCA_000404065.3 of Pinus taeda. NCBI lineage: Eukaryota > Viridiplantae > Streptophyta > Pinopsida > Pinales > Pinaceae > Pinus > Pinus taeda. The sequence continues at coordinate 33,468 of APFE030441242.1, read as the reverse complement.
AAATGAATATCAAAGAGTGAAGACCCCTTTCCAGAATGTGTTGAAAATGCAACAAGATGATGGAGCTTAGTGAAAAGAAGTCGCCTTCACTAAGTGGGCCCGCAGGCTATTTTTGGCACAAAGTCTATTTTTAGACATATGGATCATGGTCTATGAGTTGCAGGATGCTATTTATGGACTATTGGTCATGCTGGTAAAAATAGATGGACATCTGTTTTTAGACATATCGGCGAAGTCTATTTTTAGACTGCCAGTCAAAAAATAGAACAGTGGAATATTATTAGCTCTTAATAATATTTGGATTATAAACATTATCTTATCCTCTTGCAACACTTCAGTTCGAGCTACGGATGTGGCACATGCAACTGCCAGAAGGAAATACACTTTTCCTATGGGTTAGTTGAGCTATAACATGATGGACTTTAGTTAGAACTCAAGTGATTAAGTTTGATGGAGTTGATTGAGGAGTTGATGGAGTTGTGTTCAGTTTGACTTAGTTGAACTAGTTGTATTTAGTCTAACTGACAAATACACTAGTGATGAGTGGCGTGAAGTAATTATTAATTAATTCACTAATTATTAACTCATAAATCAACTAAAGAATACATCAGTTAACTCAGTGCATGGACAGTTCAGTGGAGACAAGTGTTAGAGGTGGGTGAAAGGGTGAGACTACTATCAGTTGTAACTATAGCTGTGCATGAGATTTGCACAATCATTGATTGAGATTGCCAATGAGGATTGCGTAGTACAAGCTAAGGGAATTCAAACTTGGATCAGATCTATTCTCAACTTGGATTGCGCAGTAGAGGCAGGCAAACAATGGAGGAGATTTGAACCCGTGACTTGTTCAAATCTGAGCTAGTTTGTGTGTAGCATGTGGAGATAGTACTGAGTACTTGTGAGGAGTATTGTACTATGTATTGTTACATGTTCTCTATCATTATAATATATAGATAGTTCGGGGTTTTCAGCTGTATGCTTCCCCATTACATACTGTGTTGATATGTGTGATTGATGTTTCAATGTGCGCATGCGATTGTTTTTGTAACTCCGCAAATGGATGATCAATGGTAGAGGAGGTTATGTATTATGCATTCATTTCGCAAATAGTGTATAATCAGGATAATCTCTGTGAATAAGTGTTATGTTATTCAAAATTTCTACAGCTAGGGTTCTTCACATGTGCTCTTCGTTTATAAGGATTAGGGCATCTTTAAGCAAGGCTAAGGTTTAGGGAATCCTATTTGTCAATAATTTATCCATTCATCATTATCTCATAAGGTCAAATGCTAGGGTTTTAAGCATACATGTGCCTAGGAGGGTTTCATGGAAAAGGCTCCTTCATTCATCATAAACAATCTAGAGTTTCATGGGAATTTTAGTTAGGCTAGGGCATCATGAAACTTTAGGGTTTTATCATGCAGCTAGGAAATATGCATCATATTCATGCTTAGGGTTTTAGTCTATAGTTTTCATGAGATTAGGGTTATTCATGTATCATAATAATATTTTCCATATCAATAGTGCCATATTGACATCAATGACAACCTTGACCAATAGTATCCCCCTTTGTCATTGATGGAAATATTATTGCCCTTTCAACAATTTCTTCCCCTTTGACATCAATGGAAATTGGGGTGCCCAAGTACTCCCCCTATAAAGCTTCTTCTTGATATGCTGCTTCATCGTATTTCATCAATGATAGTTCTCCATGATAAATATGTTACTCCCCCTATCATAATGCTCCTTCTTGTTATGTTTCTCTTCTTTAATGGACATTATCCCCCTAAGACTTTGCATGTTTTAATGGAAATGGATGAGGTATATGATGAACCAACTCCCCCTGCCTACATAAACTCTTCTAGCTCTTCTTTTTGCTCAAGATAATAGAGATTTCTGCCTTGTGATCAAGTGGAAGACATCTTAAACAATGGATGTGCAGTGAAGACTCAATATCATGATTTTATTCATTTTGATTACTCCTTAGAGATGATCTATCAAGTGATGATTGTCCATGTGTGAATCATCAAGGGTTTCATAGGGCACTTCAAAGATAGCTTCTGCATGAATATTCAAGAATCACAATCTCCCCTTAGCAATATGAATGATCTCCTTCTTAGAAGAATTTCATCATAAAAACTTGGAATATCATATCTGCCAAAGATGTACTCATTAGATCAACAACATGAGTTGATGCCTTGAGTATTCATGAGGCTTTATAATGCAATTTTCTTCCTTCTCCATACTTGTGTAACTTTCTTTTCCATCTTGGTAGTCATGTTTTTATCTTGTTTAGGTACACAAGTCAAGTTACAATCACGAGCCATATGTCCAATGTTATGACATTTGAAGCACTCCATCTTGTTCATGAATGAGGAATCATGATTTATTCTTGCAAATATGCTTCTAGGAGACATATGGGGACCATTATATTTATCCTTGTGATATGCCCTACAATCATTTTCCATATGCCCAAAATTTGTACAAGAATAACAATAACAAAAAAAAAATACTTTTGTACCTAGAGGATGGAGATTGCCTTGATGTACTTCTAAAGTCATTTTGTCTTGGGATCCTTTGATAAAATTTATTGCCTCTTTCATTATTGACACCATCTGCATATCTTCTTGGAATAGGGTTTATTCCAATGTCATATTGACCCTTCTCCTCCTTACTTTTTATGGAACTGGGGGCATCGATATTTATTCCAAGATTCTCCACATCCTTTTTGTTTGGAGAATTAGGGTTTTCATAATTCTTGTTTGAGGGTTCACCTGCATAACCAAGACTCGATTTATCAAGATGAGATCTTTGATGAATTAGGATGTCATCTAGGGTTTGTTAGCTCTTTAGACTCTTATTCAGATGATCAACATATTTTCTTAGGAGATTAATTTCTTCTTTCAACATCTTGCATTCTTCATCCTTATTTGCTAGATGGTTGTCCATTTCTTCCTTTATTCTGGTTACTTCACATGATTGGGCTTTAAGTGAGATTATTTATGATCTTAATTTGGTGATGTCATCATCCTTTTCTTATAGTTGGCATGTCATGGCATTTCTTTCCTTTTCTGCTTCATCGACTTGTCCTTCCAGGAGAGTCAAAACTTCCATCACCCTTTGAGCTCCTTGTGCTTTCTTATTTATTTCTTCTAGTTGAGATTTAAGGGAGGATACCTCTTCCTTGTATTGACCAATTTTCACTTCAAGTTTGTTCAAGTCCTTGTGTCTTTGATCAAAATGGCTTGAAAAAGTTTCTTCCTTTTTATTTGCTTTATCCAATTGATTTCTCATGGATATGACTTCTTCATGATGTTTTTTCTTGTTTTGATGAAATTTGTCCTTTAGCTTGGTGAGATCCTAATCTATTTATTGTACTTGAAGCTTTAATAGGTCAACTTCTTTCCTTGTCTTGTAAAGGTCATGGTCACCATCTTGTGATTTCTTCTTGAGCTCCTCATTTTCCTTTTCAAACTACTTATCTCTTCTAGGGTAGCTACAAGGCTTGTCTTGATATTTTCTGTGAGGTCTTCTTCATTATTTTCATCTTCTAGGTCTTCCTACGCCTTGACGTCTTTACTCTTGTTTTCAGCTTCCTTAACGAGTTCTCACTTTCCTTATTTCTTTCCATCATCTTCTTGATTAGCGATCATGGTCAATGCTCTTTTTTGAGTGAAGATATTGAAGTTTGTCCCACATATCTTTTTCCAATGAACATTTTTCAACTTTGGCTTTTAAAGGATTTGGTAACCCACTTGATTTATTTTATCGCTCTTGAATTATGTTCATTAGATTATTCTTCCATCATGCTTTTAGTAATCACTGATTCCCATAATTCAAAACCTTGAGCCATTAAAAAATTCTTCATTCTCGCCTTCCATATATCAAAGTTTCCATTGAACAACAGAGCTTTCCCAATTTGATTATATTATGCTTTCATGGTTGAAGAAGATACATCTTTATAAGGATTGAAGGCTTTCTTCCTAGGATTTTCTAGTTGTGTTCTAAGGATCTACCTTCAAGCTATTAGGCTTTGAGTTAAGGTACTAGTTTTGATCCAAATTTTTGGAAATACTGAGAGGGGGGTGAATCAATATTCTTTTCAATTGTTATTTTTACTAGTTCAGATCAATTATAATTAGAACACAAAATTAACAATGATATAATAATAATAATTTTAGTAAGTACAAATGACGAGGACTCCAATCCTCTTTATAGTGAATCAAGTACAAAAATAGATCAAGGCTACAACCCTAGATCAAGACGCCAATCTTCAATCCACCAGGCTCTAACTTATAATTTTCCAAGCCCCGAATTTGATTTCATGAGGCTCCAACCTTTAGGGTTCCACCCCTATCTACCAAGGCTCCAACTTTGTCACTCAACCAATCAATGACTTGGACTTCATGAGTCTACAACCTCTAGATCCAACCCTGTCTCTAGTACAAGATCCAAATTGGTCTTCTTGAGAACTCCTATCCTCTAGGGCTCCAACCCACTTCTTCAATTTTTCAAGATACATTTATTCATTCTTCAAGGCTCCCAATATCCTTTGCAAGAAGCCCTGACAAAAACTTCACCTTCAATAATGCTTGCAATAAAAGTGCTTATCTCATCAATGACAACTTTGTCTTCTCAGAAGGTGTCACCACAAATCTTCATTTCACCCAAACAAAAATTCTTCAAGGTCACCTCATGATGGCTTCAATGCATCATTGTCTTCAATGATCTCCACAAATCTTCAATATGTTGCTTCAAAAAGTTCTTTAATGCTCCAATTAAATAGCTTGTCATTAAAGGTTGCTCTAACCCTTAACAAGGTTTTTCAAATTACTTCTTCAACAAGTCTACAAGGAATTATTTAAAGGTATACAACAAGTATTTTCTTCAAGGTATCAATCATAGCCCAAAACTACCTCAAAAAAACCTTCTCCAAAGATTTGAGTTCTCCACAAGAGATTACCACTAGGTCTGAGCTGTTGGTGATGAATTTTCATAGTTTTCAGCCTTCTTGATTCGAGCTTCTTATAAAAGTGAGATTTTTTAGTGATATACACACCACAAATCCATGGCACACATATTGAGCTCACATAACAAAAAATCTGAATTGTAATGGTGACTCCACAAGAAATTGTCCGAGGTCTGATATCCTTCTACAATTATGGGCTATTTCCAAGCTAGAAGAGATGATTGTTCCATAGTTTTGGCCTCCCACGGGTGGGTGTCAATGACGTAGATACGAGCCTCCAAAAGGTGCTAGAAGTCTGAGGTGTTGTCCTCTTACCACAAATATGAGCTCCTATGTGACTTTTCTTAGCTATTTCCAAAGGATGTCGCAGGTCTAGGCTATCCCTGAGCTAGTTTAGGTATGACTGTCCATAGTTCCAAGGCTCTTTCGATTGATCTGAGGCTTCCAATCAATATGAAATTCCACAGAGACCAGGGATGCACCAAATCCGAGCTTGAAGGAGGTCAAATCTAAGCTATTAATCTCTATTATCTTATCTAAGTCCAAGCTCCAAAAAGGTCATAGATCCGAGCCTTTAGTAAGGTATTTCTACCATTTTGTTCAAGATCTGAGCTACAATGGAATATAGAACTTTTGATAGAATTTACCTAAAACACCCAAACATTGATATCCTTTTTATGCTTCTTGGCCTCCTTAAAACTTCTATAACTTATCTCTGAATTATTCACCAAGCTGATGAGCCCAAATGAAGTGTTTTGACATCAATATATACTAATTTTGACCTTTAATGAAGATACATGACCCTTGGAGGTAAGGCTAACTTGCACAACTAGGCTTAGGTTGGCTAGCATAAAAACATATAATATTTCATCTTGAAAAATCATTTTCTCTCGGTCTACGACGAGTTAGAAGACAAGTAAGTCTCATTATAAAGGGAAAATATCATTTATAAGTCTATACCAATTCCAACTTCAATTAGGGTCTTTTTTCCATCAATAATATTATATTTTGTGAATTGTCATCAATATTTTATCCAAGGCAGCCTTTTGTATTTTATGTCTAGGGCTCCTTCTTCATAGACTTTAGGCCTTCAAGATTTTAGGATTAGGGAATCTAAGGCTTCTTAATTAGAGATACAAAAGTGACCTTCAACAATTATCCATGCCATTATTATGTTCATCAAGGACAAGGGCTATGGTTATTCACATGTGTTCTTCATTCATAAGTATTAGGACATCTTCAAATATGGCTAAGGCTTAGGGCATCCTATTTGTAAATCATTTATCCATGCATCATTATCTCATAAGGTCAAAGACTAGGGTTTTAAGAATACATGTTCCTAGGAGGGTTTCATAGAAAAGGCTCCTTCATTCACCATAAACAATCTAGAGTTTCATGGGAATTGTTACACAAAAATATCGTCACCATGACGATTTGCAGTCAGTATGGGTCTATCATCACTTATACTATCCTCCTAAGCAAGTCTCAGACCTCAGCTCTTCATGTCAAGCTTTGCAAATGAGAGAAAGACATTAAAAATCAATAAAGCTCTGGTTCCGCACTTTCTCTCACTTTTTCCAGTGGGCCCACACCCTTTGTTGATGTTACCTGCGTATCTGCATGCTTTGTCTGTAAAGGGGTGGGTGCATACCCCTGTAAAAGTAAAAAAGGCACAAGTTTATTCTAAAAAACTCACTTTGGATTAATTCTAGATGATTCTAGAAGGAATTTTAACGTGGATTGTTCGCTCCAAGGTGGTTCATGCATCCCAAAAGAGAAGGAGCTAATCCCTTGATAGGAGGAGCTATCCCTTTGAAGGAGGACCTAGTAACTTCCCTCCATTGCACTATAAATTAAGGCATTGGGTTAGTTGCTGAGGAGGTTAGAAGCTGAATATTTTTAAGGGTAAATGTTGATGGAATTGGGACTTCCTAGTTAAGATTGAGAGGAGATATCACATACCTTTTGGCTTCATTTGGAAGTGAGTGAAACTTATCAAAGTAGAGGAGACTTCTTGCTGGACCCTGGGAGGAGCTTGTACAACATCAAGGCACAGGTTGTAAAGTTCTTCTTTGATTTGAATTAATACAA
>APFE030441242.1:13182-26395 GCA_000404065.3 Pinus taeda | reverse complement strand
GGTAAATGCTGATGGAATTGAGACTTCCTAGTTAAGTTTGAGAGGAGAGATCACATACCTTTTGGCTTCATTGGGAAGTGAGTGAAACTTGTCAAAGTAGAGGAGACTTCTTGTTGGACCCTGGGAGGAGTTTGTACAACATCAAGGCACAGGTTGTAAAGTTCTTCTTTGATTTGAATTAATACAATCAGATTCATTTTTCTCAACAAATTGTCTTATGTGGTTTGTTTCATAATCTCATTGATCATTATGATGAATATGCTTTATGATATTGGCTTTTCAGGTGCTATTTAATTTGTTTGCTTGTTTGTGTTTGCAAACTTGCTACAAGGGAGCTCATTTGGAGCAAAGGAGTGAGGCTTCCACAAACTTGCATTGGACCCAAGGTAGGCCTAAAACACTTGTTTGCCTTTTTTTTAATTGCATATTTAGAGAAAGATAGTTTTTAATTAGCTTGTTTGTCACTAGATATCTTTAGATACTAGGGAGGTCGATCTTGTCCGCAACCTTGACTCATTCCGTGTGACAAAATGGTGACTCCGCTGGGGACTTGATTGTTTTCCTTGTTTTGACTTTGACCTGAGAAACTTGTGTTTTGGTTTCTGTTTTTGGCTTGTTGTGTGTGGAATTGGGTGGATTTGGTAGATCTAGGATTATTTTTGGTTTTCATAACTTTAGGAGAAGCCCGCACCCTGTGCTTGTAACACAGTGCATACTTGTACGCATGTTTTCTTTGCACACAGAGCGTGCACGCACCTGTGTAAACTTTGGGCCTGCGGACCCTGCTAAAATTTTGAAAAACATAAATCTTGCTCTTTCAATTAGTTTAGTATTTGTTTAGATGTTGTTATCCTCTACTCAGACCTACATGTGACTTGTTAAAAGCTTTCCTTGGTTTAATTCCATTGACGTTAGGGTTTTAGGTGAAATTCCTAGAAGTTTTGGTTGCCGGTCTTGATTTTCATTTTGGTCATGTAGTAGCTCAGAGCTTAGAAGTTGTAGAAGCCTCAGATCACCTTGGTTTTACTGGCCTTCTTATGAGTCTGACCATTTGGAAAATCTACCTTTGTTGAGGAATCCATCTTGTGTTTTCTCTTTGCGAAACTTCGAAAAAGTTTGTGTTAAAAGTTTGGATTTCATTTTTACAAAAGAAAACAAAAAATTTCTTTTTTTTTGATTGATTTGTGATTCTAGACAAGTTAGTCCTTGGTTTGCTTATCACCAAGTAAAAAATCCTTGAAAAAGACATCTTCTAAGCTTTTACTTCAAATAGTTTTTATAGTTTGTAGATCTCAAGATTTGCTTTATTCATAGTTTTGAGTGTTTTATAAAATTACAAAAATCTCTTTTGAAAAAGTTTGTTTTTGTAGTATTTGAATGTTTGAAAGAAAAGGGAAATTCTTGTGAATATAACTAGTTGTCTCATTTTGAGTGCATTGGAACAAAAACTCTTCTTTTAATTTGTTTGTGAAGAAAGCTTTGTGTTTACAAGCATTTGCATTCTCAAACTCTTTCCTAGCTAGAAGTTCATTGAAGGGAAAAGTTTGTTTAATCATCTTAAGTACATTTTTTTTAGTAATTTTGAGTTGAGTCTTCACACCATGAGTTTCATCTCCACACCTCTTGACTTAATCAAAAACCAATAAAAATAATGCTTAAAGGAAAACCAATCTAGTAATCTTTTTATTTCTAGGGCTCTATTACACCAACATAGCTTAGGCTAGTGTCTTGGAGTCAGGAGTAATTAACTCTCCAAGATAGTAAAACAAACAAGTAGCTGTATCTTGTGGTAGGAGAGAAATCCAATTGTTGCATCTATGCTCTGGGAAAGCTCCTCTTAAAGGAGAAGCACGAGATCCTGTTCGAACCAATGTGGGAATCAATCCTTCCTCATTGGGAACGATGCTAGATATTCACGTATTAAAAACGGTAAACCTCAGATTAAACATGGTCGAGGAGCCTGGGGTCACTTGTTGGTAAACCTTGGATTATGTCAAGGAGTCTTCAAGGGGATTGAGCTTGCTACTCTGCCCTTGCATGCGTATCGGATCGTAGACTGTTCCCCCAGGTATATTTGTTTCTGTTGGTAACCATAGTGACCATATTCTATAGGATTCTTCCTAAGGTGACGGTGCTGGGAAGATCCCACTGTACCTGGAGCAAACGTCGGCTATACTCACTTGGATTTTCTGGGGGGTTCTCTTCACTCGAGACGGTTTAGTGGAGAAACTTGTGCTAGTCTATTCATTAAGCAGGTTGCCGGGGTAACTGTTCCAACTGCTATTTCTGCATTGAACTCTGCGATGTTGGATTTCATCACCAACTAGTGTTTTCAGTACAGAAAGTTACTGTTTGTGTGTGGTTTGATCTCCTAGATTCTTTAGGCATGTGATTCAATTTGTTTGGTTCTTTAGAGGCTTTAGGTGGTTTTCATTGAGATTTTACTTTGTTTTCGTGTGAAGTAGTTAAAATTTTTAACCGTGGCTGAATTACCGAGGAAGTCCCGTAGACTTCGGGGCTAACCTCCTGAGTTTTCACTGAGCCAACCTGAAGGGCTACGGGCCCTGGTAACTCCTAGAGACAGTAGAGTTGGGTCACCTGAAGAAGGAGAGTCTTCTTTGGTGATACATCCTGATTTTTCAGCTTTAGTAGCAGATTATAGTGCACAGTCTGTGTCTGTTTCCGAAGTTACTGGTAGTGTTTCATCTACTAGTGATATAGGTGAAGAACCTGAAATATCTGAACCTGAATCTGAAATTGCTGCTACTACAATATCAAGGTTTGCCTCTCCGGCTTCTAGTGGTCCTAGTTCACCTAGGGTAGAAAGAATAATTACCCAAAATTTTCCTTCTGGACTAATAGCTATTGAAGAACTTGCTATTTCGGAAAAAGAAGAAGGCATCCCTATCCCTAAAAATCAACCTGTTATAGAGCTTAGGGAGCATGAATCAATCTTTTACAGTCCACCTAGGAGCAGTGATTGGTATCTTTCATTGACTAACTTTTTGGAAAACCCGAGACTAAGTTTTTCACCACCTCGTATTTCTTATCACCCAACACCTAGAGGTTACTATCCTCCATTAAATATGTTGAGACAGTCGTCCATGTTTTCTCAATCTCCGGAATCCTTTTTGTACGGCGGTCCTTCTGTTCCCATTGGGTATCAGTCAATTTCTGGTACTTTTTTGGGAGCATCTCCTCAACCTATTGAACAAGGGTTATTAACCGGAAATAATGGTACTAAACCGTTGAGTGTAGAAGATATTCTCATGATGTCAAGTACTATTCCCAATTCTCAACCTCAAGGTGGCCAGTCACTGCCTGGGGGGCAGCCTCAAAATCCTCAAGTATCACCTGGGGGGCAACCTCAAGGTACCCAGTTTGTGCCGGGGGGCAACCTTAACGTACCTAGTTTGCGCCTGGGGGGCAACCTCAAGGACAATACATACCTATGGGACAATACGTTCCTCAAGGTCAACCCCAGACTCCATATGTACCTCAAGGTCAACCCCAGTATCAATATGTACCTCAAGGTCAACCCCAGTATCAGTACGTGCCTCACGGTTATCAACCCCAAGGTCAGTACCCATCCCAAGGTTACCAACCACCTTCCGGTCAATCATATGTTCAAGGATTTGGAAATGTACAATTGAATTATCAACCCTACCCTCAACCCAGTTATGGTCCTCAATATTCTCAACCTGTTATGGGTCCGTACCCCGGAATGAATGTAGTGTGGGATCCATCTCAATCCCAACAGGTCTTGCAACCGAATGTACAGTTGTCATCTCAAACTGGACAACCCTTGGTTTCTGGTTCACCCCAGCAACCTGTCTAGTCTACTGTTCAAACTTCTGCACCTTCTGTAGCTTCTCAGTCTAGACCTAGTATGCCTCGTACTCCGCCTCAATCAACTGTTGCAACTACCGCGACATCTATTTCATCTACCCCACCTAATTCTAGAGTATTGACAACTCCGGTTTCTACTGTTCCTATATCTACTCCTCAAACATCTTTACCTTAGTCTAAAACCATGGTCCACACTTCAGTTCAGATGCCTGTAGGACAACCTGGTTTAAGTACAGTTGTCACCAGTCAACCTCAATTTATTCAACAACCGTACCAGGGACAGTACCAATTCGGTCCTGCTGTGTAGCAGCCAGTCTATTAGTATCAACCGTACCTTGGGTATACATATCAACAACCTCAACAACCCCAGTATGGTCCGGTTAATCCTGGTTTCCCTGGAGCATATAATATCCCAAATGAAATTCCAATTCCTAGTTATCCTGGATATCCTCCTCCTGGGGCTGGTTTGACGACCCAGAGTTTTAGGGACCCTAATCGTCAGTTACCGTTTATCGCAACTTTGGACTTGCCTGATTTGTCGCACCTTATGAACAATCCAATTAACTATCTTCCGTTTTGGCCGCCAATGCCGAATAAGTTTCCAAGTGATATTCCTAAGTTTGAAGGTAAGCCAGGAGAGGACCCGTCAAACCATGTGATGACTTATCACCTCTGGTGTGCGTCTAATTCCATTTCAGATGATTCAATCCGTTTAAGACTTTTTCCAGCGCACTCTAATTGGTCTTGCGGCCAAGTGGTACATTGAGTTACTGCGAGCCACTTTTTTATAATTTTAGTCAGTTAGCTACTTCGTTTTTAACTCATTTTTAGTTGCCAGTCAGATATGACAATGGCACGGAATTATTAACTTCGTTAAAGCAGTCAACGTCCACTTACATTTCAGATCACATTCATGAATGGAGACGTCGACGGCAGTTAGTGAAAGTTTTTATCTCGGATCAGATCTTAGCTGAATGGTTTGTAAAATCTTTACTGCCCAAGATCACTAAGGATGTAGCTAAGACCGGAGTCGTTATTGAGGAGCAAGTAATTGCTCAAGCACAATACCTTGACTTAGTTTATACTCAGTCAGGTACGTTACACAAGAAAATCCCTGATCTACCCAAGCAAAATCAAATCGCTGCAGCTCCTTCAGGGTCTCATGTCGCTGATGGTATGATTGGTATGGTTAATACCAAAAGTAAGAAGAAGTCTTCCAAGAATTCTTCTCCTATCATAACCTTGCCAGGTTCCCCAACAGGAGATTCTTCCGTAGAACTTTCCGCCGATATTCATGTTGTAGAGTCATCTACAGCCAAATCAAAATCTGGTGGTAAGAAGAAAGGGAAGAAGAAGAATAAAACAGATAAAAATTCAAAAGAGAAACCAGAAAAAGCAGAATCAACTGATGAGAAATGCAACCTTGTTATCCTTGTCTCATTTGTGACGAAGAGCATTTTATGAGAGACTTCCCTCATCGTGCAGAGGTTGCGAAAATTGTCAAAGGTTCCCAAACTCCTGCTATTTTGAAGGATCATTTTCCAAATCAAGACAGTAAGATGATAGGTTCTTCCTCAAGTGCCAATGAAGAATCCATACTGATGATGTCCCATGTTAGGATTACAACTCGATCACAAGATTATGGAAGTAAAAGTTCTGTTGATGGTAAAGAAGAAGAATCTTCTCATTCTAACCCATCAACCTCAGCTCCTGGTTCCGATCCACTACAGATCGAGAAACCTAATCCAGAATTAGTAATCAAACCACCCGCCAAGGGTATACTTCGAAAGTCGGCTTTCAATCCACATGCAAGAGCGACTCAGAACTATAACATTGTTGAAGATTTAACTATTTCACCTTCAACAATGTCGGCTTTGGAAGTGCTGCAATCATGTCTAGCACAGCGTAAATTACTTTTGTTGGCTATAGGAGTTGTTGACTTTCAGGACCCAAACCTTATAATTTTCGATCTAGAAAATAGTGCACCACGCTTACCTCATCAAATGGCTGTCCAGATTCCAGTGATAGTAAAAAACAGACCTGTTCATAGGATTGTGATTAATGAGGGAGCTTCAATGTGTATTATGTCAATACAGTGTTGGCGGTCGCTTGGTTCTCCTTCGCTAAATCAATCCCTGATGATTCTAAAGGCCTTTGATGGCCGTGGGTTTCATCCTTTTGACATTCTACAGGATTTACTTATAGGGGTTGAAGGTAAAACCATTAATCTAGATGTGGAGGTGGTTGATGCTCCTCTAGATTACAACCTTCTCTTGGGTCGTAGTTGGTCTTACGCTATGACAGCTGTCGTTTCATTGGTCTTTCAGCTTATAAAGTTCCCTCATAATGGAAAGATCGTAACCTTAGACCAGCTGTCTTACTTTTCATCCGACCCAGCCTCTGCTGAAAGCATTCAACATTATGGTAAAACGACTATCCCATATAAGGATGTTGGAGTAGGACTAGTTAAAGATGCCGGTTTACATGGAACTTTTCCTTTTCCTCCTATCAACGCATCGTCTTCTACTGTAACCATTCATATGATTTCATCAGACACCATTGTTTATGATGATCCTTGGATCGTACCTTCTGAATCTGAGATAGACTCGTTGGTGATCTTATGCCTTTGAGTCCGTATGAACTTGCGTATCAGGCCGTGATGTCGTTCTCCGACACATCATCAACCCAAATTGACTTAATGAATGTGGTCCATGAGGAATCACTTTCGACATCAAAATCAGATTCAATAACGTTTTCTGAACTTGTTCAAACTGATGAGCAAATTCGTGAAATCCTATGCATCGATGAGTTACCATGGGAAGATCTTCATCACAGATCTTCATTTTTACCCGAGGGAGATCATTTTGAAAATGTTTTTTCATCAATTTCTACGGCTGAATATGTCAAGGAAGCTCAGAATCCAATGAAACATCCTGATTCCGAGTTAAACTTGGGAAATATTTCTCGAACTATTCCCCTTGACATTTCAGTTAAGCCTGGAATTGTTGAAAACGTTCATATAGGTGCCTCTTGTACGGAAGATGAAATTCAAACATATAAGGCCCTATTTCAAGAATTCCGTGACGTGTTTGCCTGGTCATATGAGGAAATGCTAGGAATTGACCTTGCAATTGTTATTCATGAAATCAAAACTTACTCGGATGCTAAACCCGTCCGACAACGTTTGCGTCAGATCCACCCAAGAAAAGCTCCTGCAATTAAAGCAGAAGTTGAAAAATTACTCAATGCAGGTTTCATTTATCCGATCCCGTTAACGGATTGGGTATCAAATATTGTTCCTGTTAACAAAATGCAAGGGACAATAAGAATATGTATTGATTATAGGGACATTAATCGAGCCTGTCCAAAGGACAATTACCCAACTCCCTATATTGATCAAATCATCGATGATCGTGCCGACAGTGAAATTTTCTCCTTCATGGATGGTTTTTCCGGATACAATCAAATCAATGTTCTACCTGCTGATCAACCAAAAACAGCTTTCATTTGTCCATGGGGGACATTTTCTTATTGCAAATTACCTTTTGGGCTCAAGAATGTCGGGGCAACGTTTCAACGGGCCATGTCTTATGCTTTTCATGATATCAAGCACATTGTGCAACCCTATTTTGATGACTTGCCTACTCATTCCTTACATCGAGCTGATCATCTCGTCCATTTAAGAGAAATATTTACGAGGTGTAGGCATTATCAGATTAGGTTGAATCCCCACAAGTGTGTTTTTTGTATTGAAACAGGTCGGTTACTGGGGTTTGTTGTTTCAAAAGCTGGCATTCGCGTCGATCCCTCGAAGGTTGAAGCCATTATCAAATTGCCTCCTCCTTCGAGTCTTCACCAACTCCAAAGTTTGCAAGGGAAAGCAAACTTTTTACGATGATTCATCCCTAACTACGCTGAGATCACAAAGGGTATTACCCGGTTGTTGAAGCAGAATACTCCATTCTTTTGGGACGAGATAGCTGAGAAATCTTTTGATGCAATAAAACACGCGTTGACCCATGCACCATTGTTGCATCCTCCCAACTACAACCAGGACTACTTCTTGTATCTCGCTACCTCCCATTCCACCATCGGAATGGTGTTAGTTCAGGAAGATGAATTTGGTACTGAACATGTGATGTATTACCTTAGTCGAACTTTAAATCCAACTGAGCTAAAATACTCACATGTGGAGAAATTGGCATTGGCAGTCGTTCATATTGTCCAACGTTTTCGTCATTACATTTTACTACGTAAGACTACAGTCATTTATGATTGCAACCCTATGATCTATATTTTGACCAAGCAATTTTTGGGGGGCAAGTACTCCAAATGGATTGTGATCCTGCAGGAGTTTGACTTGGAATTTGAAAAGTCTAAGCCAAAGAAATCTTTAGTTTTTGCGGAGTTAATGTGTGACATCCCACGTGCTGACACGGAAACTGTGGCAGAGGAGCCCATTGCGGACAAATCCTTGTTTCTAATCAGCACTTTAGATTCGTGGTACGGGGATATCATCGTTTATCTCCAAACCCAATCCTTTCAGCCAGATATTTCACGGTCAGAACGTCGAAAAATACGATTCCAGTCCCAACAATTCAAAATTATTGGAGATACTCTTTATCGTTGTGGGGCGGACTCTATTTTTCGACATTGTTTAACTCATGAGGAAGCTGAAAGGGTCCTAAATGATTGTCACTTTGGAGCATGTGGCGGTCATATGTCTGGGTATGCCACAACCCAAAAGATATTGTGCGTTGGCTACTTCTGGCCATCTATGTTTAAAGATTGTATTATCGCGGTCAGAAAATGCCACAACTACCAAATTTTTGATCGAAAGATGTGCGCTCCACCCACTCCTCTTCACCCTATAATTGCCTTTGGTCCTTTTGCCAAATGGGGTATTGATTTTATTACATGTAATCCTCACTCGGCCGGGGGGCATGCGTATATCATCCTTGCGGTAGATTATTTTACCAAGTGGGCCGAGGCGATGCCTACATTTGAGGTAGACGGAAAAACATCTGCGATTTTCGTGTTCAATTATATAATTGCTAGGTTTGGTGTTCCACAAGCGATTATCACTGATCATGGGCATCATTTTCGAAACGTTATGATGATTGAACTTACAGGCCAGCTTGGCTTGCGTCACGATAGTTCAACTCCTTATTATCCACAAGCTAATGGTCTGGTTGAAGCCATCAACAAAGTTCTAGTCATCATGATCCGATGACTCATTGGGATTCATTGGTCGAATTGGCATAACATGCTATTTTCAGCGCTTTGGTCATATCGAACCTCAGTAAAAATGTCAACAGGGTTCACTCCTTTGCAACTAGTTTATGGTCTGGAAGTTGTGTTACCCATTGAGTGTGGAATCCCGTCATTGCGAATGGCCATCGAATTACTTCCAGCCACTTCCAAAGAGGAAAGACATTTGTTATACTTGGCTCAGCTAGATGAGAATCGACACGATGCTGCATTAGCAATCGAATCTAATGAAAAACGTATTAAAGCTCAGTATGATCGAAATGTGACCCCTCGAAATTTTTCGGAAGGATATCTAGTCTTATTGTACGATCAAGAAAATGATAAATTAGGCGCTGGAAAATTCGTGCCTATATGGCATGGTCCCTATATTGTCAAGCGAAAGCTAGCAAAAGGGGCCTATGAATTGGTAGACTTTGATGGGGTCTCTTTAGGTAAACCCAGAAATGGTCTTTACTTGAAGAGGTATTATGCTTAAGGATGGGTGTGGAGATTTTTAGTTAGGATAGTTTTCTTTCTAGCTGGTGTGTTTTATATTAAAAAGTGTGCTTAGCTTAGAGAGTGTTTTCGTCATTATTCCCACTTATCTTGATTTTACTCTTGATATCGCAGATGTCGATGCCTCTCCCAACATACATTGGTTTCGTTGATGGTGCTTGTCGTAGTACACAGAATATTTCTTCTGTAGCTTGGGTTATTTATTCACCCTCTGACAAGTTGTTATCTATGCATGGGGTAAGCCTCGGTCAAACAACAAACAACATTGCTGAGTATAGTGCAGTGATTGAGTTATTATCTGAATCTATTTCATTTGGGATTTGGAGTTTGATAGTGAGGTTAGATTCCGAACTCGTTGTATTACAACTTAATAGAGTATATGCCATTAGAAATTCAGTGTTATTGAGATTATTTTTGAGAGTGCGTCTCTTGGAACGTGAATTTGACTATATTGAATATCAGCATATTCCAAGATCTTTAAATACATTAGCAGATGCAATTGCTTCTTAAATGTTAAGTAGACATGTGCAATAATCATACAAGTAAATTTAAAAACATTCCATAACATGTTTAAAAAGATAAGCCGGCAATAGTGATATAGTATAATATAGGAGTGTGTCAAAATATACATCGTCCTCGATCATAGGTTAAAAAACACCTTATGATCAGCAAAAATGATAAGTACAAAAAGCAAAAATGTCATATGTGACTACAATAGGCGATCATCCCATCACTGGTGATGATCTCGATATGAAACCACTGCACGGGCCACCTTACAAAGGAACCTCCTAAAAGGTCCTGGGACCCCAATCACATAGCGCTGAAGACGACGAGGATTGTCATCTATGCTGGTCTCTGGAATGTCCCTTGTCAAGCGCTCTAGATGGCTCTCCAACTCAGCCAAAGTCTCTGCTGATTCGTCTTGTGGGGCTGGTGCCGCTGCAGCTGGTTGTTTCCTCTCGTAAGGCCGGAGAGCGGCTGGTTGCCATGGTCCTACATCTGCATTTGAAACTTTTACTATCAGTTTTGGGACAAGATAAAAACAAAAAAATTAAATTAGGAAAATGTTGAAAATGATTTTACCTGAGTCATCCCATTGCTCTCCTGGTGGAAGAGCCATGTTTGGGTCACCACGAAAATCTACCCCAGCATAAGGAAAGTCCTGGATAGAAAAAACCTGGTTCTCCAATCATTGGAAATACTTAGGTTTGAATCGAACGACCTTTGTCCCCTCATCAGGATGACGGGCCATAACTGCAACCCATCACATTAGTTTGGGCTCTTAAGGAAGCCCAGCTCCAACAATGAGGTGTTGCGGGATCAACATCAGAACCCTCTCCAGACCAAATCTCACAACTATAGCACCATATCCAAAGGTCTTCAGTTGTCCGTTTTTGGCCCTGTTCAGTTGGCCTTTCACATTAGCCAACACAACATTGCACCAGTTGAAAATGGTGCCTCGAAAGCAATCAACTGCCATTTGCATCTGGGATCCAGTGGCTATATGTAGTGCTGCGCTACCGCAGAGTCTAGTAACTGTAAATGCAATCACCATAAGTTCAGGACGGGATATGGTCTTGATATCTATCCCTTTGTCTTGGTTCTGGACATTGTAGTACTCTAGCTAGAGGCTATCGACAGACTGGCCACCTGCCCTAGCCCCGAATAGAGTCAAATGTTCACCTCTCTTAGGCAAATCGGTCAAAAAGTATATGTCTTTCGGCTCTATTTTGAGCTGGAGACCACCAATGAAGAAGCATTGGTCCTGTATGCTCCATCTATCCACCAGCCACTGCAGAAAGTCCACCTGGGCCCTTATGCCAGGTATGGCCCAGAATTTGTACAAGCCACATGCCTTCAATGCATCAATCGAAGGTTGATGATTCATCACGGCAAGATCTACATCCTCATGCTCCTTTTCTCGCCAATCAAGCATGATTTTTATCCTACATCCAGTAAAAAGGCGAATTAGAATATACAAAATTGAATTTTTTGGGTAATTTTTGAGTTCATTAGGTTTTAAAAACCTTTGTGCGGGGCACACACCCTCTGGTTAGAGACACTGCGTGAGGCCCGCACCTTGCCTTCATGGCAGGTGCGTACCCCCAACTTTTTTCCCATTGCAAAAAAGTCGAGGTACGCGGGTCCCCTGTGGTAAACCCGTGGGCCCCCGCGCGTGGGTTTTTAAACCTAAAACCTCCTAAAAAATAAAATGAACCCCTAAAAAACAATTTGAATCGGATAGAAATGAAGAGTAGGATGAAGTGGATTACCTGGAGGAGATGGCGTTCAATTCCGACGGATGGATTTTCCGAAATCTTCACGGGAAGTTTCTGACCAAAACCCTTTTTTCTCACCCAAATCTCAAACGGTAAAAATGAATGGTTAAAAGTCCTTTTTATAAGTTTTTTGAATAAATAAATTGTAAATTTGTTTATGTTTCACTTTGAAAAGGTAATTTTTGCAACATTTTTATCCATTTTAAATAGTTATGTGTAATGTTTGAGTTTTTGTTTAGGATAACGGATTTTTCAGGCGAAATCGGTCATTTTCGATGAAAAAACATTAAAGTCACCTTTAAGCTCTTTTCTGATTCCTAAAACATGAAAAGATTACCAAGTTTTTCTTTTTAAGCTCGTTAAAACAGAACTAAAAAGACGGTCTTCTTACAACCCTTTTCTAACCGTAAAAACACGAAAAGATTGCCGGATTTTTGTCGTTTCAAATTCGATATTGGTCATAAAACGACATGTCATTGATCGCTTTTTTACTTTTTTTTTTATCAAAGGCACTAATTATGAAAAGTACTCCTTGTTCGTAAAGATCAAGCAGTTCTCTCAAGTATTATTTTATACTTTTTCGGGCTTGGGAGACACAAATTTACGAAAAAGGTCAACCCTGGAGTCTTCTTAAGTTTTTTCAGACTCTCTAAAATTGAAAAATGCCGAGTTTCTCCTATACTGGACTCGTTAAATTTTGATAGTAAAGGACCTGTTCAATTACAAACAGGAACGAACCACTCCTTCTTAGGGTTCGAATTTAAACTAAGTTGGACTCATCCGAAGGATGAGCTTATAATCAAGCACATGTTATCCTCCTCAAGCTTGTAAAAAATAAAGAGGTACTTGTCAGAAATGTTGGGGGAAAAGAGAGAAAAATGAGCCTGTTTGTCATACTTTGTAACCACTCTTGAACACGACACTTTCATTCACCTAGGTTGGGAAATCCTTTGCCTAACATTTGATCAAACCACATTGAAAGTCTTCAGCTGGTTTCTGGGTATTAAATTTGCGTCAATCGTCATAAAACCATCTGCTGTGTAGTTATGTGTTCAAGAGGTCAGTGCAAATAATCCATTCATCTGCAAAATATCTGTCATCCATCTTGACCATCCCTGAGTCAGTCCTTGCAACTAAATTTCTTCAAACTTGATCTATGATTTCGTGTTGTAGGCTTGCCTATGACAGATCACTTTCTATCAAATTCAGCTCTTTATCTAGAAAGATGATCTAGAAATCGCCAGTACCTTGGGATCTACATGCCTCAATGGCAGGGTTCTCGCCTTCGATGATAGGTTGCATCATTGACCTTCGATCGA
>APFE030441242.1:2987-13116 GCA_000404065.3 Pinus taeda | reverse complement strand
CAGTTTACATCATCGACTGGTAATCAAGTGGTTTCTACCATGTTCTACTTTGACACATTCATTCGCATGGATAGAATCATACTATTTCGGGAAGTAGAAATGAAGACCCTGGATCTAGTTTCCACCATCCAAGCTGCGAGCAATTTTGTATTCATTATATTGTAGACTATTCATAAACAGATGGCTGCGTCCATACTGTGTCTATACTTGCGATGTATTACAGGATCATTCCTATATCAGACCAGTAGTCAGTTTTCTAGTTAGTTTTTATCTGAGTATGGGAATGCCTACCTCAGCGATGATATGATCTCATATATATATTTTGCATTGAATGTTTTTACAGGTTCCAACTGGGCTCTCCACAAGATGATCCTCGAAATGATAAAGTACTTCACTCTTCCTAGATGATAAACGAAATCCTCATCTACTACAGAATTCGCACTTTAGAGGGAAATCTGTTACACAAAAATATTGTCACCATGGCTCCAAGGTGGTTCATGCATCCCAAAAGAGAAGGAGCTAATCCCTTTGAAGGAGGGCTTTATCCCTTTGAAGGAGGACCTAGTAACTTTCCTCCATTGCACTATAATTAAGGCATTGGGTTAGTTGCTGAGGAGGTTAGAAGCTGAACATTTTTAAGGGTAAATGCTGATGGAATTTGGACTTCCTAGTTAAGCTTGGGAGGAGAGGTCACATACCTTTTGGCTTCATTGGGAAGTGAGTGAAACTTGTCAAAGTAGAGGATACTTCTTGGTGGACCATGGGAGGAGCTTGTACAACATCAAGGCACAGGTTGTAAAGTTCTTCTTTGATTTGAATTAATACAATCAGATTCATTTTTCTCAACAAATTGTCTTATGTGGTTTGTTTCATAATCTCCTTGATTATTATGATGGATATGCTTTATGATATTGGCTTTTCAGGTGCTATTTAATTTGTTTGCTTGTTTGTGTTTGCAGACTTGCTACAAGGGAGCTCATTTGGAGCAAAAGGGGCGAGGCTTCCATAAACTTGCATTGGACCCAAGGTAGGCCTAAAACACTTGTTTGCCTTTGTTTTTAATTGCATATTTAGAGAAAGATAGTTTTTGATTGGCTTTCTTGTCACTAGATATCTTTAGATACTAGGGAGGCCGATCTTGTCCACAACGTCGACTCATTCTGTGTGACAGGAATTTTAGCGAGGCTAGGGCATGATGAAACTTTAGGGTTTTATCATGTAGCTAGGAAATATGCATCATCTTCATGTTTAAGGTTTTCTTCTAGGGTTTGCATGAGGTTAGGGTTATTCATGTATCACAAGAATATTTTCCATCTCAACAATGCCATATTGACATCAATGAAAACATTGACCTACAGTTGGAATCAAAGCTCTGATACCACTTGTTGCAAATCATGACTACCGTTAGACCAAAACCCATAGGTGTTAGTCAATGAGAGAATCACCAGAGATAAGGATCCACGAGAGGAAGTTAGTCCATGTCACGAAACACACGGGGATCATTGGCTTATCCAATGTCCAATAATAGCCCCCCCCCCCCCCCAAGGCAAGACGAGTGTGTATCGAACTTGTGACCTACGCTATGATACCAATTGTTTGGAATCACGATTTCCATTAGACCAAAATGTGTAGGTGTTGGTCAACGATCGCATCATCAGAGATAAGGATCCACGAGAGGTAGTTAGTCCATGTCACGAAACACATGGGGAGCATTGGTGTATCCAAAGTCCAATAGGTAAGCATTGACTATATGTTTAAAGTAACAAAAATATGAACAATTCATATTCTTGAGAGACTACAACTAGTGTGTGTTTATCAACATGGGTTTTAGACCCTGAAACTATTAATTTTTGTCATATGATTTGCAAGACATAAAAAACTAAATGAGAATACATATTTGCGTGCAAATTGATCCCTTACTAATATTACATACATTGTTTCTTTTTCTAAACTTGGTTAACTATGCCTTCTTCTTCCATCACTTGAGATCCCTTGGAAAACTTCTTTTGTTGATTAATGTAGGAGGCCATGCCTTCAATTATTTTCTTTATGTAATATACTTGAAGGAATATTATCTCAAATCCAAGAGTTGTCATAATTTGGAAGATGAAGGCATTCTTCTGGTCCTATACCTGTGTTTGAATCTCCTAAATAGGTTTAATTTTCTCCATAACATATGAGTTATTCTTGTCTTTGCAATGTATTAAAAAAGGATCTACATAAAAATTGTAATTTGGGGACTAGATAGAGAGATGCTTCATCATAAAAGGTAGATTATGGATGGAGGCAAAAGAGCCATCACTAAGGGATATAACAAAGAGACCCTTGAGGTCCAAACACTAGGAATAAATAGTTTGAGAAAGACTAGAGGGTGAGATTATTAAAAATTGGGATCCATAAACATTGAAGTTTCAGGATGTTGGAAATAGTTGGGGGGGGGGGGGGGGGGTTAGTATTTATTTTACAATTGTTGTTTTATGCCAATTAAGATCACTTATAAATAGATTTTTTTTTTAATAAAAAAGAACAACTTTATTAATAAGAACAACGAGGACTCCATTCCTCTTTTAAAATAATCAAATTCCAATTTGTACAATAATTTTTCAGGGCTCCAATTGTATATGAAGGCTCCAATATTCAAATCAAGTAGTCTCCCAAAGGTACTTCACCAAGCACCAAATTGGTATTCTTGAGGACTCTAATCCTCTCTATTGGCTCAGGATCCAACCTAGTCTTCTTGAGGACTCGAATCCTATAGGGCTCCAATCCTATGCTTATGTTATTTTAAGTGACTTTAGTGCTACTTCAGGGCTTCCAATATATTCTTCAACAAGTCCTAATAATAACTCCAATATCACCTTCAACAATGGTTTCTCTCCAAAATACTTAGTCCATAAAAATTAACTTCAGTAATCATAGTAGGTGTCTCCAAGACTCCTCATGTTACCTAAAAAATCTTCTCAATGTTACTCCATGAGGGATTCAATCATGCATCACGAGGGAAACAATGTCTCCAATAATGACTCCAAGATTTGCTTCTACAAGTGTCTTCAACAGGTCTTCCCAACAAGATGTCTTCAATAAGCTGCTCCATGATACTCTCAAAGATCTGAAAATTTCTTCAAAATATTTGCGTCATCAAGTTGTTTCAAAAAATATTCAATAATGATGTCTTTAAATCAATGCTCCAAGGACACTTCAAGTTTGTTGCAATGAAGGATTCTAGATGGCTCTCTAAGGTGTGCTCAAGACTAATCAAGAAGGTATGCAAATAATGCACTAAATTCACTTCAAGATGTTTCCCAAATTTTCACCAAGAAATCTGCTCGAAGATGCTTCAAAATGCGGTTTCAAGGTCTGGTCCAAGATCAGTTCAAGTATGCACAATTCTTACGCAACATATCTTCTACAAATTTCTCCAATTATGCTTCCAAGAATGTCTTTAATTAGGCATCGGAGAACTTCTCCAATATTTCTTTAATAATCTTCAAGGAGGTTTTCAATATGCCTTTACAAGTCTTCAATAAAAATCTCAACATGATGTAAAATAATGCTTAGAAACTCTTCAAAGAACTCCTTCAATGTTTTTCAAGGCTACACGTTACTGTTCTTACTGATCAAGCTTGTTTCTATACATAAATATTGAACTCTATGCTTTAGATATGATTGAATTATCAACAAAAATTTCACTTCAATATATCTCAGCTCTTGTACATAAATATTTACCAAGAGCCCTTAAACTAGAACTGAAACAATACTCAAAAATTATTTCGAAGTTTCTCCTTGGATTTCCACTAAAGTGGTATTCTAGCAGGGATGAGTATGGCTTAGAGATTGTCATAGATAAGTCTATCAACAAGGGATGAATAATCCATAGGAGGGCCAAATTATAGGCTTGAAATAGATCTAAAATGAAGGGCTAAAATAGGCTAAATTTTAGATGTCACAGGGGTCGAAATTACAGGCCTGAAATAGGCCGAAATTGAAGGCTAAATTGTGTTATAGATGAGGGGCCATGGTATTTACCACTGTGAGGCTGAGGTTTTCTATATAAGAAGATATATGTAGTCTATAGAAAGGCCAAGGTCTCAAAAGGGATGATCAAAGAGGTCTTCTATAAGAGTGAGAATCAATTTGCAAGGATAATGAATGACCCTTGTCCAAAATAGAGAGAAAACCAAGCCACAGAAAATTAGTCCAACTGTGCTCAACAATTCTTCAATCTTCATCATCTTTATCTTGTTCTATCGATTCTATATCTCAAATCCATGATGGTGGAAGAAATGAAGAGTCTAGATTCTTATTCATACATTTTGTGATGCTTTTTCAAAGGCACACATCCTTTGGGGCGTTTATGTAAGCCGACTTGTGTAGGTTCAAGTAGGCTTGCCAAACGATGTATATTTTACTTCAAAAATGAAATTATCCTCAAAGTCATGGATTCAGAGGGCATATGATTTCTCATTAGAAAGGTCTTGGAACCCTCTATAAGCTAGTGTAATTATCTCTCCAAGAAATTATCTCTAGTTAATGATACTAGTTTTTATTTTCATAAGAGTTTCTTCCATGACAACCTTGTTTGAGGATTTATATGCAACTAGGGTTTCATTATGTGACTTGAATAATGCAAGATAATCTCATTAAGAAAAATCTAGGGCTGAGGCTTTATTTACATTCTTCATTTAGGGCATATCTAGGGTTTCATGAATATTCATAGTATTTTATCATCATACTAAGCATACCTAGGGTTTAATCATATGTTATAAGGCATATTTTATACTAGGGATTCCATGATAAGGGCTCCTTCACATATGTTCTTTATCCAGAGTTCTTCAACACAACTAGGGTTTTTCATACACATAGGGTATGCTCAGGACACCAATGCAAGGGTTTCATCAATATACTTAAGGTTAGGGTTTGCAATCAACACCTAGGGTTTGTATCTAGGGTTTCATCTAGGGCATAATTCAAAAATTCACTTAGGTTTCCATATTATTGAAATCAATGACAACTTTATCTAACACTGGACAAGGCTTAGATTAATCACGTGAAAGAGAAACCACAAATTTCCATAAACCAAAAGGAAAAACCTGAAATTAAATGTGCCAAATAAAATAGAGAGAAATAAATTAGAGTTAGTAGGGTGAACTTGAGATGCGCCAAGGTTGCATTTGAAGGAATTGGTATGATTTATAATTTGATGAAACAATCATAAAAACCAACAGAGCTAAATGCAAGAATACATAGCCAATTCAAGAGTGGTAGAGTTGAAATTTATGTGGAGGAAATTGCTTAGGATGCCCATCGAAAAGACCTCACCTTTGCTAATCATGGAGAGACAAGGTGGTTTTAGTGTCAAGAGAGGCTTATAACATGGGAAGGAATTGGGCATGTAGTGCCTTGGATGAGAGCCATGGGTTAAAATGATGAGTGCCTTGATGATGGAACCGAGGTCTAATGATTCTTGAGAGTGGAATAATATTAAATAAAACTATATTTTTTATTATATAATTCATTAAATAAAGGGTTATGGAATATTGAATTCATGGTTTCCATTTAAGGTGATGAAGCTACCTTAGTTTATATTGGTTGATTCCTTTGTAAGAGTTTATGCACATCCATTGTGTTTTCTTGAGATATGATATGAGTATCTCGTTGAAAATATCCACTTATTGAATCCTATAATAACTTATAATCATCCCTTAATTTTTGGTTCTAGCTTAATCATTTCACATAGTCTTGATTTTAATTTTTTAGTCTCCAATGACCACCAAATTTTGAATATGATTCTTACTTTACATCTACTGGAGACACCAATCTTCACTGCTAGGCACTAACTTAGCAAGAGACAATGACTTCTTTATTTGTGTGGTGAGTTTCCCAAAACTTGTTCACTTATGGTCTCTTCCTAAGAGTAAACATGTATAGTGAGCCACCTTTCCAATTCCTTATATATAATTATGGAATTTTTAATTTAGTCACTTCGATATGTCTCCTTAAATATCTAAAAATTTCATAGTTTGAAGTGTCCCAAAAATGAATTGTAGTGAAGATGCCATGATCACTATTTTGAAATTGATTTCATGGCTATTAATAAACCCTATCTTCTGAAAGGTAAATCTATAAAATTGTATTGAAATAGAATATGAAATTTTTATAGATGTAACTTGAGTTGTTTTCTCATTATCTCAATATTTAAGGGTTTAATTCTTGACTAAAAGAAATTATAGAAAAATTTCCATGTTCATTCATTTACAACTGATTTTTGTACCATTCATAAACCTAAACTTTCATAGTGTATGTTTATGGGATTATAGAAAACTAAAAATCTGTTTTTTTTAGCAGATGTAGGTTGCAATGTCTTCCCAATCTTCTCTAAATTTCATGGTATGAAGCATCCTAGAAAATAAGTTATAATGAAAATCTCGAGATGAATCATTTGAAATAGATTTCAAGAACAAACACAAACCTTAATTTCCATAATATTTATCTCCAAAAGTATATTGAACCAAAATGTAAAAGTTAACCAGATGTTCCTCTTGATCTCTCCTCAATATGATGATGAACCTCATCATTGGGTAACTATATGAACCTTAATCCACATCCTAGCTTAGTTAAATCAACTCTTCTCACAATTTATTACATATTTTGATTGTATTTTGTTTCATGAGATGAGTCAAAGTGAGATATTACGCGTACTTGACTAATGTGCATTAATTGTTGGGTTTTGAGAGAAAATCATGGAAATTTTGGCTAATTAAAGGCTGAAAATCGAATGACACAAGGAGGAGAGATTGTAGGAGGTAAATCCTCCTCATTTACTCCTCACTCATTCGAATATTCCTCCATCAATCTATTGATGCCTCTAAAATTGTTGCACCAACAATGGGGGATAACCACTAAGTCCGACCCTTAATGTAGTTCCTTTTCCATTTGGTATGGTGGCTTCGACTGGATAGTATGGGATCAGTTTCCAAATAGAATGTATTTTGATGAATTGGCATTTAATATACATAACAAAATGATAGATGGTTTTGGACAATAAACTTATGAAAGTATACAAATAGATCTATATATAACCTGGGCAATCCAATATCAATGCGATTTATAATAATTTATGGTAATCAAATGCTAATGAAGATCAATCACTTGGCTACATAAAGTTAAGCATGAATGATTGTCACTTTAAACAAAGTGATATAGAACATATCGCATATCATAATAACATCAATTGTCAAAATATGTCTTTAGAATATCAATTCCAACTTATTCAAAAGTGATATAATGCAAAATTGTATGAACATTCACATATTACAACAATATCGAATCGAAAGACTGTTTAATTGCATAATATGAAACAAAAAAACATTGATAAAAGTACCATATGTATTTGAGTCCTCTTATGGAAGTAACAGTCTAGTTCGATCTTCCTATTCTGAAAACTTCAAAAAGATAGAGAAATGCAAGTCCTCTTGAAATCCCTTTACAAAACGCTTGAACCTTGATCCATGTTTTCTACAAAAGTAAATTAAGAAGTGCAGAAATGTTATCTTCTTCAATCTAATTTAATACAATTTCAAGACCCTTTCTCAAATGACATGAAAGGGTCTTTATAACAAAAATAAAAACAAACTGTTCATAAAAAGTGCTGAGGGTGGTTGGAACAACCTTTCCCAAAATATGGGATTTCATGTTAAAAATAGAATTGTGATAACTTTTGAAAAGATGCGTTGCATCTATTATTCCTCCTGCGGATTTAATTGACAAATCTTAAGCATATTTTGGATATCTGGCGGATGACTCATCCTAGCATGCAACTGACCTGTGTATACTGCATCCAAGAGACTGTTCTAGCACCATGTGGTCGGCTACATCAGCAAGACATTTGATTGTCATTTGTTGGCTATGTGGTTTGACTAAATAGAACCAATTTGTATCCCAATTGAGGCTTTTTAATTTTTTGAGTTGCTTCTCTTTGGTATTCAATTCTTGCTTCCCATTTTTTTTCCAACACTTTTGCTTTTGGAAGGTTTTCGGGGGAACACTCAAAAATTAAATTGGCGCTGTGTAAGTTATCATTTATCAGCTCAATGATACTATTCATCACTGCCCTGGCCTTTGAAGTTGCTCTTTCTGCTTTGATCAGATGTGTTTCCCATTCTGAAAATAATATCTCCTTATGAGATTCTTCAATTACCAACAATTTAGCGGCCCTTCCATTTTATGTGTTTTGCCAAGAGATGTAACCTGTGATTTAGTCATCTGCATCCTCGAATTCCAACCTGGAATTAACCGCTTGATTTATCAGTGCGTTGGTTTTGATACATAGTGGATAAATGAGAGATATCTTTTGGCAGAGTTGGGTTAGCTGTTGAGATAAAAAATTATTTATTTGTAAGGCTTCCTTTATAAACTCTTCAACTTTTGGATTGTCTTTGAATTGCTCCATTGAGAGTTGTATTTGATTTCTTTGCTCGTCCTTAGATTTGATCTCTTCATGATGTGCCAGTTTTAGTTGTTCGAACTCCTGAGATAGCTGTTGTTGTCTTTCAATAGCTTGCTGATCAATCCTCTATTTTTCCACCATTAACTGTTCTTCAAGTTGTTTAATATTTTGATCTTTTTCCTTGACAAATTTATTAACTTCAGTTGCTTTATCTATCGTGGAAGCTATATATGCTTCTGCAAACTGAGATAATTTGGTCAAGTCCTCAGAGGGTTTGACTTCTAAGTCTTTCCAGATGACATTCGTGGATTCACCTTGAGGAACTGTTGCTGATGCTTGGTCTATATTTCTCTTTTTTCATTGCCTTTTGACTATAGCTCTGTGTTTAGGGCTATAAAACACATCCAAAGGTGAAATTTCCTCTATGCTCAGTGTAATCTTTGATGAAGGATACTCAGGGATTATCTCGATTTCTTTTAGAGATGAGTCCTTGTTGGATGGTTTTTCAATCACAGGATCATGAATCATGGGCTATTGTCTTAAGGGGGATCACGTTGTGATAACATTTTGGGTATCACTTTGACCTTTGATCTGTTGATCAACCTGTTCCCATTCTTTGATCAATATCAGGTCAATTTGGACATTTGTACCTAACTATTCACTTGCCTTGTCACTTGTCCCAGCTGCACCAGAAGTTTTCTCTATATCCTGCTCCATGCTTTGCTCTGTTTTCTGGATGACTGGTGCAATATTCAATAAGTCCAGTGGTACTGTCTGAAGCCTTTGCATCCTATATTGGATGAATTGTCCCATTTTTGCTTATTCCAACTTGATTTTTGCCAGGTGGCTCATGTTAGGCCCCTATACTACTAGTGTAACCCCTTATTATTATTAGTACAACCCTCTTATCATATTTATGTACCCATGTAGTGCCCATATTGTTACTATTGTGCCCCATAGAAGTCCACTATTGTTATTATTGTGCCCTTACATTATTATTGCTATGTCGGCTCTGATTATATTATGACCCTTAGACTCCTATATATAGAAAGGAGGTCTTTTCATATGTATCATTGAAGAATTGTTCATTTGTGTAATGTAAAGGATGTTTCCCCCTTGAAGAGGCTTATTTCTAAGGCATTCATCTATCTTTTCAATCTTTTCATGAGCTGGTTTCATAACATTTGGTATTAGAACTTTGGATTCTAGGGTTTTGCTGCTCCAAATAGGTCATCGTGGAATTTTCGCTATAACCTTTTTTTTGCGACGTTTTAGAAGCAAAAAAAAAACCCTATTTTAGATGAAATCACACTGAACCTCAGGTCCAAATTTCAGAGCTTTTCACACTATATTTGCGGAGATATGATCTAAGGAAATTGGCCTTTTTGCAGACGCCTGAATTACATTCCAAACAGGTGACCTGGGGAAAATCGTCATAACTTTCTCTCTAAGCATCAGATTGAAATTTCGTAAGAAGGTACAGAAAGAGGACAGACTGTAGTTTCTTGTAGATATTTTTCAGAGCCAAAGGTCGAAACAGTGACTCGTGGCACATCCTACAAGTTCGCTCTACTAAACTAGTCTATAATCAGGTCACTGTGGGAGATTTGGCATAACTCTTCCCTGGAGAATCCAATTTGGATCAGACTGGTGGTATTGGAAAGAGGACATAGAGGGCTACCA
>APFE030441235.1:36616-53559 GCA_000404065.3 Pinus taeda | reverse complement strand
GAGGTAAGGCCACAGGATTGGCAGGTAGTTGCAGAGGTGCATACCTCATAGCCATGTTCACAAGATTTTGGGGGTTGATAAGGGCAACTGGGACAATAGGAGCAGTTGGTACCATAGGGGTAACAGGTATAGAGGGATTTAGAGTGCTAGTCAAGGGAATCTGTATAGGGGGAGAAGATGTGGGTGGGGGGCTTTGAGATGTTGATGGAGAGCTAGGGGAATTGGGGGTAGAA
Source organism: Pinus taeda (assembly GCA_000404065.3). Lineage (NCBI taxonomy): Eukaryota > Viridiplantae > Streptophyta > Pinopsida > Pinales > Pinaceae > Pinus > Pinus taeda. The sequence continues at coordinate 53,326 of APFE030441235.1, read as the reverse complement.
CGGAACAGGACTTTGATTGGAGTGGAGATGGGGTTAGGGTGAACTGTCTCTGGACTAAGATCAGCAAGGTTGTCTTGTTTTTGCTGATTCCTGATCAGTCTAGGGATTGTATTGGGATTTTGGAAGACAGTAGGAGGGTTGGGGTCAGGATTAGCCCTAGTATACCGAAGATTCTTTTTGGGAGCTAGCTTCTGAGCTAGTCCTTCTTAAGCTTTTGAAAGATTTGTATAGTAAGGACTGGTTAGGAGGTTTGAAAGGCTATGTGTATCTGTGTCGGGTAAAAGGATATATGAGTCAACTCCACCTTAAGGCTGTAGATATTTGTGTAGGAGCAGTTATGAAGGTTTCTTGACTGATGTTCAGATTTTGATTGTAATCCCTGGTAGATATACAGTCACCTCTAGATCCTGAAGTTCCCCAGTGGAGTCGCCATTATGTTAACACCCAGGTTGTTCCCTATGACTCCCAAGGGAATACTGCCGGGGTAACTTCTAACCAATCTTTTGACTACAGCTTCTAGCCAAGCTGTAATTAGAGAGGGCTCTCTCTTTATGATTTGTCACTGTTTTAAATGGAGTTTTTAGGCTAGTATGAGTGGTAAACAAAGGGAGAGAGGGGAGTTAGGCATGCTCCACTGTGTTGTTTTTCCTGTACTTCCTTAGCAAAATTGATCTTAGGAGGAACATCATTTCTGCAACCCCATCTACCTACCCAACTAACTTGCCTAGCATTTTTTATTTCTTCTTGGTGGGTGCACTTGGACTTGCAAACCCCTTGAGTGCCTTTTTTTTTAATTAGCTTTTTGCATTTACTTTCCTATCGAGCACTACCCTTATTTCTCCCAAGGCCCCAGATTAAGCAGTTGGGAACCTCAGTTTCTCTGCCTAACTACTGATCTGCCAAGATTAAACAGTTTGGACAGATTTCTTTCTCTATTCTACAACATAAATTGAAAACATGGCATGACCCAGATTAGACTGTTGGGTAATCCATAAAATTTTAATAGGCCTGAAGGCATGTACACACCTTGTCTTCTTTTGCAAATATGGAACCTTTGCAGCAGCAAAGTGGGGCATATTTGGCACTTGAATTTTGCCAATCATGAAATATAAAACCTATTGGTATAGGTAACCAACAGCTCCCTTCCAGGAGAGACTAGAAAACGAGAGAGAGTTGTAGCTCTCTGCAGGTTGCAGCCTGCGTACTGGTAAAGGACTGCACCAGTACAAGACCATTGTGAAAGGAGTTTCTAATTTGAAATAAGATAGAGACATATTGCAGCAGGTGGTTTTCACCCACATTGGGTTTCCACCTTATATCTGGTGTTCCTTGATGTGACTATCTGTTTTTCTTGTTCATGCTCATTATTTTATGGTAGTGATATGCAAAAATAATTCAAAGTGTAAATAAAGAAGATTTGGTAAAAGAACTAGTTAATACTGATTCACCCCCTCCCCTCTCAGTATTATTTTCAACACAACACCCAACCAGGTTTATGAGACAAAGATACTGCAAAAGGAATATCATCTCTTGGTTATCATTGCACGCCGCTTACATGGCCAAGAGAGCACATAAACCTTCCCATAATGTTGGGTGATTGCGTTGGATCAACTCGTGAGCGAAGGAAAACCTTTCAACTAGGCTGACATGTTGGCCCTCAAGTTGAAGGAACACATAAGAAAAGCCCAGAATCCACCCAAGGATCAATAAGAGAAGCTATACATCCCCACTTACATACTTGATGCAATCTGTGCCCGTCAGAAGTTCCCATGCTTGGGTTTGGCATCAACACCTTCAGAAACCTCTGTGAAAACTTATTGCAATTTTTTCTCAAAATGAAGCTTCCATGGAGTTATCACATAGTTATTAGACCACTTCATCACCCCGATGTACAAGATGATATTTGAAAAGCATCCATCTTGCATGTCGTAGGTAGTGATGGAGGCGTTGATCAACATAGAAGATTGGTATGCCTCACCCCTTGGCACCTACATACGGATGTACAATGCGGAGAAGGCTCCACATGTTTTACTGAAGTTTTTTTTGGAAAATCTCATCATGCAAGAAGTGTCATATCACTTCTGGACAGGGTTGTCAGCTAGAATGCAAGGGAAGAAGAAGGCACCTTGGCTCACTCTTCCTTTGCAAATTGGGTTGTATGAGATATGAAATCTCAAGCATGCTGAGGCCAAAATGGAGGAGTTGAAGAGATTCACCTTAGGCCCCAGAAGTTTCAATCCATATGGCCCACATTGCTTAGTGAAGGACCAATGTACGAGAGTGAAACGTCCTTGGATCCACGGGGTGTGTCATTGGCCTAAGGAAGACCCATGGAGATATTGCTATCACTTCTCAAGGCTCAATGAACTGGTCAGCATAGTTGTAGAGTGGTTAGCGAAGTAGAAGCCAACAACATCATCAGCAGCAATAGACGGTAGTAGACCTATAGATGAAAAAGGCAAGAGGAAGGTTATTGACAGCACAGAGGTATAGTAAAGCTACAAGTTCAAAGAAAATCCACTTGTGATGGAAGTCACTTTGGAGATTGAGGCAAAGTGGCAACAACGCTACAGGAGGATCGTGTAGAGGCAGAGGGAGAAACTGAGGATGGAGGAAACAGAAAAGGATTTGCAGGAGTTGAAGGAGCAGCTCCGAGAGGAATAAGATCTACGCAGAAGAGAGAAGGAAGTACAATAGGAACACATACAGCAGGAGGCACAACATAGAGTTATGCAATCACATAGAGTGCCCACTCTAGATGTCCATGTATCTCTTGCACAGTTTGAAGAGCGAGTGATCATGTCCGATGTGAACAAGCATCCATCTGCATTGGTTGATGCTACTAATGTATATGCTGAAGCCACAAACTCGAGTGTTAGATTCTTGATAACTGAGAATGAGCACATGGCTAATGAGTTACAAGTGGCTAAGAAGGGAGGATAGAAGGTTACAACATTCACTGAAGCAGATTTGAGGAGAGTGATATTTGATGAAGTGTCGTCTCTCGAGACAGTCATGCAGAAGTTATATTTTAGATTTGTCACCGTGCATAAGTAACTTGTCCATCTCAATGGTTGGAAACAACGTTGTTTTAAGAGAGAATGCATCCTGTCGGACTTGCACATTACTGTCAATCACATGCAGATATGGAAAATGAGGTACAAGGGAGCCGCATTTCACTTTCCAAAGATGAAGAAGCCAAGGGAAATAAATTTAAAGGCATGCAACCAGAGTCAGATTTGGAACTATGAGGAACTCCCACAACTCATCACCGGTTTGTAGGTTTCACATGCATGGGTGCTTAGAAGTATGAATGTCATTGTGTACACACATGCGATCCCATCCATCAACACACTCACCAAAGCAAAGACAAAGAGCCAAGAATGACTAGAGCTGGAAATGTACTTTGATCAGTTGATGTGCATAGCCACCAGGGTAGAGTTGGAGATCAACACAGACACTATGCATCAGTATTTTACTGGTCCGACTGCAATCAAGATATGATATGCATTTTATTAAACAAGATGGATAGAGGTGCCAAATTAGTGTACCCAGATGAAACAGAGGCAAGAGTTTGCGTTCAGAAGGATGTCACCACAAATGATGCAGACACCATCACGGACTATCAAGCTTGGCATCAATTCATCATTGTTCATCATGGCGAGGATGGTGAAGTGTTGGTCTTGCCACAACTGTCTAAGTCTTAGTGATGTCTTGCATGGCTTACTCAAGCCTATTTTTGTCTCACATGGGTACATGTGCAGATTATAATGTAACATTTTGTAAAAGTGAAGGACCAATTGCCAATAGTAGAATGTAACATTCATGTAGTAGTTGAAGAGTCATGAGGGTAGGTGAAGAATCACAAAGGGGAATTTCAAGGGTCACCCCACCCTTTACTATTATAGAACCTCATATGTCATTGTATGGGTTTTCTAGGAGGCAAGCTTCCTATAGCTGTTACTTAGAGAAAGTTTGGAGTGTGTTATAATGAGCCTCGGCTTCTCCATAGTGCAGAGCTAGTATATCTCTTTAGAGGAGCAGGAGGCAGTGACTATAACGTTCCTCTATCGGGACTAGTGGTTGGCCATGGTTGTATGTATCATTGGATCTTTTACTTTCTTAATATAAAAAAGCCAGCACGTTTCATGCATATTTTTTTATTGTAGATTGTTTGTCCTGGTTACTCTAATGATATATGTAATTTTTATTTACGCATGTATGTATGGACTATTTTGTATATGTTTGTATGAATCTTATAGAAATGTGATGTTGGTAAAACCATCACTTTGGATCATCGGCTATATTTATTTCCATTTGGTGATGTCTTTCTGATCATGTGTTCCCTTTCAAGTTGTGTTTTATCACAGGTTTCTAAGGGGCGCACTCATCCCTCGTTCCATGTGTTATAGCCTTTCATGCACCTTCCTTGACTTGCTGCAAGGGTCACACCTTTCCTTCCAACAAGGAAAGCTTACTTACCTCTATGTGCCACTGTAGTCAAGGCAATACCGTACTACCCACTGTTGTGACTCCTACTCCAAACGGTCCAAGGTCTAGTTGGGTCTTCTTACCAAGGAGATCCCCTGACATGTTGGCAGGTCTAGCACCATCAACACCTAGACTCCTCATTGAGCAAATGTCTTCCTAACAATGTGGAGGTGTACTCTAAACCCTAGGGGGGCTATTTCCTTCCTCAAAGAGACAAATCAAGTGGATCTAGGACGAAGGGAGGCTGATTATTAAATATGTATAATGCTAACCAGTCTACATACAACACTCTCAGCAAAATTGTAAAAAATTTGAAAATTTTCCTAGAAAACTACAAAACGTAGTTATTGACTTGTTTTGGGTGAAAACGAATTTTTTGAGCCAAAACATGTGCTTTGAAACTCACTTAAGAGGAAAAAAATTATGTTATGTTCCTGGGAATCTGAGTCGAAAGATCTCAGATATATTTTTCATCTCCTGCTCGACTGGTACCTGTGATCTGTGGAAAAGAACATAAACCCAACAAAACCTGAAAATTTGACAAAACAGGGTTTAAAACTATAAATAGAAATTGAGAGGCTGAAAAAATAGTAGAAGAAAACTAAAATTTATGAAACTTTAGTCACCCAAGGACATTGTTATTAAAATAGTGGAGTCACCATTTGTTAGTGTGAAAATTCTTAGATGGTGTATGAAAAATACTTCACTTAAGTCACTAGGTGACAAGTAACCCTAGCAACAAGTTGATGGTTATTGTCATTCTAGATCTGCAACACAAATAGAAAACCTATAGTAAAAGAAAACAAGATCCAAAACAGATAGCAGCAAAATAATGTATCTAGTATAATGTATCCTAAAAGAGACAAATTAAGTGGGTCCAGGCCTAAGGGAGGTTGATTAACAAAGATTGATAACCCAAATCAGTCTGCAAACAACACTCTCAGAAAAACTATAAAAACCTTGAAAATTTTCCAGAAAACACAAAATGCAGTTGTTGACCTGTTTTTGGGGAAAACACATTTTTTGAGCTAGAAAGTGTGCTCTGAAACTCACTTAAGATGAAAAAACAAGTGTTCTATTCTTGAGAGTCTTGGTTGGTAGATCGCAGACAATTTTTTTTGTCTCCTACTCGGTTGGGACCTATGACCTGTGGAAAAGATCAAAAATCCAACAGAATCTAAAAAATTGACAAAATAAGGTTTAAAACTATAAATATAAATTGAGAGGTTGGAAAAATAGCTGAAGAAAACTTGAAATTTCTAAAACCTCATTCACCCAAGGACACTGTTATTAAACCAGTGGAATCACCATTTGTTAGTTTGAAAATTCTTGGAAGGTTTACAAAAAATAATTCACTTAAGTCACTAGGTGATATATGACCCTAACAACAAGTTGATGGTTGCTGTCATTCTAGATCTGCAACACAAATAGAAAACCTATAGTAAAAGAAAACAAGATCGAAAACATATAGCAGCAAAATAACGTATCTAGTATAATAACTCAATCAGAAAGACTATTTGAATGAATAAATATTTATTGATGACACCTGGTGAAGGAGATCTACAGATTGTCTATAAGTCCTCCACTGTGGGATGAGTCCTTTGATATCCTTGACGCTTTAGAAATATATTCCCACTCTCAATCATGTAAAAAACATAAACAAAAGTGAAGAAATCAAATGGGAGCTAAAGAAAATGACAATAATGTTAACGATGATAATGATCATGGTGAAGAATTAATGAAAGACTCTCTTTATATAGAAGCATACGGAGTTAATCTCGAAAATGGATAATAATAAAAATATTATTGACCAAATAGAGATCTAACTACTTGGAATACTTTATCATATTTATTGGAGAGGGAAAATAAATTTAAAATGGTAAAATTCCTTTGCTTAGAAATAATTAACAAATAAAATGATTTATTAATTATTTCATGAGAAACAAGAAATGTGCGAAGTCAAAAAAATGATTAAATTATGATTTAATAATTATTCTAATAACAGAAATAAGGAAAATCAAATAAATAATTATTTATTTAAATATTCCTAAGGGATTTAGTCAAATGTGACAAGGAATAATTATTAAATAATGATTTAATAATAATTCCTATAGAAAATTAAATAAATAATGATTTATCTAATTATTATCATGGAGTTTTTAAATTTAAATCGAAAAACAATTTAATAAAAGTGGTTTACTAAATTATTTTCCTTAGTGAAAGTGATTTTACTATGGTAAAATTAAATCTATGTGGTGTATTTCAATCCGCCTAGTTAGAAATGGCTAGGTAATCATTTTTTGGTGATAACACTGAGCCTTCTTCTCTCTTTTCAACTATACTCTGCACTCCTCGGTATCTTACTAACACTAATCCTCTTGCTACTTAATACTATTGGCCCCCATATGAAGGTAATGATCCATGAGTGCTACACAGTGTTCTGTTAGACTTCCCATCCCATGTCTTGAAGCACCAAAATGATAAAAACTATGAAGTGTAATCACTAGGAAACACATATAGAAAAATCCCTGAATAATAGAATAAAAAATGTTGTGAGTCAAATTTGGAGAAGTTTGACTGAAACCCTAGTTTTCAGGATCAACGCTCTTTGCACTATTGTTTTCCCACGCTGATGGTAGGTTATTGGATAGAGATATGGTCGAGCTCTCCCATTTTGATTCCTTGATCATACCTTTAAGGATCTTCCCCTTGATATGTCTACCTTACTCCCCCTTTTGTGGATCCCTAATTCCATCTCCCTTCCTATAAATCAAGTCCATTCCATCCCCAAATGGTTGTTCATTGATTGCCTGCATTTCTATGCTCAAACTATGCTCAAATGTTGCCCATGCAACTAAGGAAAAAGGACTGCTTGAATAGTCTTGGCTTGGACTTAGAAATTCACTACAAAGAAGGTCTCCAACATCAAGGCAATAGTTGTATGCTTCCTTTTTTTATTCATTAATAAATACATCTGGTTTTTACTTTCTATAAATGTTTAAATCTTTATTCATTTAGCATGATCCTCCTTGATATGTCATGTATTTTCTATTTGAATTATACTATGTATGATCTTTCATATCTTGTTTTCTTTTGATCTCTCTTCTAGGTATTTAGACGCAATGAATAGTGAGGAGTGAGCCTGGAAGCTAATAGATCAAGATCATCACCAAAGGTCGAGCACCTAGCATTAGAGTGAGGTACGTTTATCTCTCTCACTTTGCATTTTCAAACATAAACTAGGAAAGCTTGCACCAGTTTGTATGGTTTGTTACTAGATCCACTCATAGGACTAGAGAGATCACTTCTATCCACATATGGGATTTATCTTCACAACAATGAGACAAAAAACACCTCTATGGATATTTCCCAACTTTTTGTACCCTTGGGACTATTTCTTCACATCATCCCACCTCACACCTAGAGGTATGGCTCCATGTTATCCCTCTTCCCACCTGGATTGAAATTCCCCCCTACTGGAGGTCTCTTCTTGACTGGGTGTCTCCACTTGGTAGATTCCTCTTTTCTTCCCCAATTGAGGTTGCTCCAAAACTTGTTGAGATTGCTTCTGAGGTTGCATGTTGAGAGGTAATTCATGCTCCCTCTTAGCTACCAAGTCTTTAAACTTTTCCTTTCTCCTCAAGGATTTTCATGCATGAGCTAAATCTGATCTACTCATACTATTGCTACTACTTCTCTGCTGCTACTTCCACATTGTTGTTGCACCTACTGCAATAATGAGTCTGATCTCTTGATATCCTGATATAAGTTTACATAGGGTTTCTCCCTATGAAATTATACTCCCTCTGAGTCTCGATTTCCATATGGGAAATCCCTTTCCTCCCTCCTATCCACTTGCACTGTCCACCTACACTAGAAACTAGACTACAAACCTTCTCGCTAGAATCTCATGGCTGGAATTGCACTTGCATACTGCAACTGGGCAATTCACACTGCATGTTTTGACATGGAAAGCTTCAAGTTCTTCTCTTTTATCATGATTTCAACTCCGATACCATGTAGAAATTTTGAAAAATCTTGCTCTGATACCATGTAGAAATTTCTACAAATCTACCTCTGATACGATGTAGAATTTTTTACAAATATAGCTCTAATACCATGTAGACACTCCTTCAAATCTAGCTCTGATACCATGTAAAAATTTCTACAAATCTAGCTCTTAACTATGTAGATATTTCTACAGAATCTAGCTCTGATACCATGTAGAAATTCCTTGTAAATTTAAACTGTTAATTGTGATTTGCTAAAACAATAGACTTGAATCTACTCTACTCATTAGAAAAAAAATTAAATGACCGCAAAATCACAAAGCATACAAGAGAAAGAATTGATCAACACATTACACAATGATTTCCTGGGGAAATCCACAGCTAAAAACCCCTACTATCTATATATTTCATTAGTCAAAAACTATGAGAAGATTACAATGCTTTTCTCAAGCCTGAGAAACCTATGCACTATCTTTATCTATCTCAACGCTTCCTTGACAAACCGAGGCCAATACTTAGCCAATATATTGCTTGCCCAAGTTCCTATTTCCTTTCCCTCACAAGCTCCACGCATAAACTTGTGGTTCCTATTACTTGGTGTCACCAACTCATGCTCACCAAAACAATGATTAAACTTGTTCCTTCATTTCTCCTTTTAAAGGCAATTTGAATGGTTAAAATTAGTATGTTTTTTAATTAAGGAATGATTTAGTTTAGGCATTATTTTGATTGCATGCACCATCTATTTAGTCCAGATTATTTTACAACTAATAGTACATTTTCCTTGAACACCAAGCTCAACTAGGTCTTTCTCTGATCTGATACGCATGAGTTAATTATGAGTGAATCTTCATTTTAATGGTTGATCACTATAGATTACACCCCACTACTACATGTTACACCCCACTATAGTAAGTTACACCCCACTACAGTAAGTTACACCTTACTACAGTAAGTTACACCCCACTACAATGGGTTACACCCCAATGCAGTAGGTTACACCCCACTACACTAGGTTACACCCCACTATGGTAAGTTACACCCCACTATAGTAGGATACACTCCACTATAGTAAGTTACACCCCACTACAGTAAGTTACACCCCATTACTGTAGGTGACACCCCACTACTATACCTCCCACTAATTCCTCCATCAGTTCTAACTAGTTTAAGTGATTTTAACTCAGTTGGGCTGAATTAAACAATTACAACTAAAAATAAACTCAACTAGTGCTCCTAATTGTAGGAGACACCCTACATGACTCTAGTTAGACCCTCGACTCAATTTAACTTAGTTAGCTATTACAAGTTGTCATAAGATGTGGAATTACAATTTTATTCCCAATTTAATTCAAGTACAAATTAAACTAGGATTTTCTTTCTTGATGTTATTTTTAACATTTCATTTTGTTACTTTCAGTAAAAATGAACTATTTCATTGGCTTTGGTATATATTTTAATTGAACCATTTGTCCTTGCTTACCTTCATGGTTGTTGTTACTTTGCGAATATTTTTTAGATTAATTAATGATTCTTTCTATCTATGTCTGTGTCTTTATTAAGATGGTATTATTACTTTTCTTCTAAAGGTTGACTCTATCATTTCTCCTCTATGAAGGTTCTTTATAAAAATTTCAATTGTGTGTTTCACAAAGCTAATATAACTGATTATCTCAAAAGTATATGCATGCTCTCTTATGTTGTTTATTGCAGCAAGCAAAAATATTTAAGATAAATATAATGGTAGTCAAGTTGATTTCATAGATGGGGCTCCTATTAGAAACCATGTGAGGTCTAGTCTGGACTTCATACAGGGGAGACCAATTTGCGTTGGCAGACATACAACATTGTCAAAAATACATTTTAGGTGTATCATACATAGGAATTTGAAAAAAAATATTAAACGGATACTAGTATTAAAAAATTAGTAAAATAATGAATAATAAGTATGGATTTTCAAAAGAGAAGTGGCATGAGTAGAATAGTTTATTCTTTGTCTCGATCACACAATAAAACTAGCCTTCTCTTAGGGACTGGTACATTAGTAAAATAATCTTACTAAAGCATGTTCCCTTATTCAGGGATAAATTCTTGCTCTAGACTCTAGATCATTAAGGATTCACAACTTGTTATCTATAGCTTAATCAAGGACATTTTCCCAAAAGACTTGAGTTTAAAGGATATTCTTAAGAAGATTTGGAGGATCTTAATTTTTTTTATTTCTTGTGGGTTCCACTATATATTGAGGCAACTTTATTGTTTAATCAATTCCCTGGCTAAAGCTAGAACCTCATTAACACAAGGAACATTAAGAATAAATGATACTCAAGTTTCAAAACCCCTTCCATAGTATCTGATGGGAAAATTTTCTCTGGGATTGGAGTGCCATGTGGCACCCAAATGCGGGTTGGGTCATGGAATTGCCTTCATGAGCCAAGGTGATCTACAGGTAAACATCCAACCTCTAGCATTATTACTATGCAGGTTATGGATGCACTATTCAATGAATGGTTTCAAACATTCCTTGATTCCATTAATTATATAGATTATGTAAATGATTAGAAGAAGTAAGATTTGTGAGGTACTTTCATACTTTGCTAGTGAAAATGGGATTATGAGCTTTGATGGAACCATGTTACAGATTTTATGGCTTGGTTTGGGTAGATTTCTCTAGTTTGAAGACAATCTTGGCGATGCAATTCATATATATTGTATGATGTTGGTTGAATATTAAGAGTGTACTCGTAATTGTGCAACTAAGTGGATAGTGAGATTGTTAGCACTCCATACTTTTCCTAGCATGAAAAAAAAACTATAGAGGTAACCACAATTTTTTTTTAAAGTTGGGATCTATCCCTTACATCTTCAGATAGGGCTCTCTCTGTACGATTTTTAATCTTACTGTTTATATTTTACGCTATTTATGAAATTTCAACATATAAATTTTAAATTTTTCGTTGTAGAATGGAAGAAAAGTCAATTGGGCATGGAGTCATAATGTCTTTAGTAATATTTTAAAATAAACAAAGGAACATAAATAGTGTGAGGTAGGAAAACTCTTAGATCTCGTAGAGCTATTTTAATGTGGATGAGATGAATAAGCATTAGGATAAATTAAATATAGATCAAACACAGATGAATTATATACTTAATATTAGAAAGAAAACATTAAGATTGATTAACAAGCTAGAGCATAGTACTACAAGTCAATTCATCTCTTAATATTCTTGTAACAATTTAAGAGGGAACATTCATGTGAAACTCGAAAGAAAAATATATTTACAAAGAGGGAAACATCACCATTTGCATGACACAAGAATCCTGAAACAAAACTACCTCTGTGTTACTGAATTGATTACTTCAAAATATACTTTGATGAGCCTCATCATTGGGTAACTATATAGACCTTAAAACACCTCCAAGCTTACTAAAACAAACTCTTCTCATAATTCCTTACATGATTTAATTATAGTTTTCTTAATGAGATGAGTAAAAGTAAGACGCTATGTCTTGTGGTCTAATGTGCATTCATTGCAGGTTTTTGAGAGAAAATCATGGCAATTTTGGCTAATTGAGGGCAGAAACTTGAATGAGACAAGGAGGAGAGATTATAGCAGATAGATTCTCCTCATTAAATCCTCACTCATTCGAATATTCCTCAATCAACTCACACTAGCTCAGAGTTGCAAGCAGTCTAGTCATGGAGATCATGGGAAGTCAAGCTAGTGACAATTAAGAACCAGTTCATCTTGAGTTTGGGAGCCAAGTCACCATATATTAAGGAAGTCATTGGACGCTTCAATTGTATAAATAAGGAGGCCTAGAGCCTCTTTAGGATTCAGATTTTTTATGTAAGAGCACTAAGCATTTTCAAGTTAAAGTTTTGTGGCAAAACATTGTTATGTAACTTTTCTGATATGATAATGAGAATGAGAATTTCCTTGATCTAGCACTGAGTTGACTCAGAGGGATGAAGCTCTTGGGTTAGGGCCCAACCTTAATAGTAGAGGTTCCTCTTATTTGTACTTGTATGCTTAGGTTATTTCATAGATTCATTGTTGAGTTGATTTTAGCATTGTTTCATTGGAGGTAGTGGCAAAGTTGATTAGTTTGCTTCCATTTGTGCATAGCTTTAGCAGTAGCTTTAGAAAGATAAAGGAATACAAAAAAGGATGATAGAAGGTGGATTTGGCCTCACTCCTCCCTTCAGGGACCATGGTTTGAGGAAAAACTCCTATTCAGCTCCAAAAAGACAGAATTCTTATTTCTTATGGAATTTATGGTTTTCTGCTAGTTTGGCCAGCATCTTTCCATTTTTCAAGAATAGGTTTCAGTTGTTATTTTTTATATCTCCAGCTTTGTATTAGATCTCACGGTGTTTCACAATCTTCGTTAAGTATTTCCATGCATGAACTAGGCAAAAAAATAGTGTAACTTTGTTTTCTTATGATTGATTGGAAATATTCCTTGTTTGACATGATTCATGGGTAAGTGCCAATGATGTATGTATTGCAGGAGTTTTCAATAGTGTAAGAAGATCTCATACCAAAAACCCCAGCCTAACCTCATCCATCCATTATCACCAAAAACCACTAATTCCATCAACTAATTCATCATTCCATAAGAACAACTTTCCAGGTTTTGTTGAGCAAATCCAACCATATTACAAACTTTGGTTTGAGCTCTGAGGAAGTCCTAGCCACTCCCTTGCCTTATTTTTTCCATAATTCACCTTCCCTAAGCCCTATACAACCTTCCTCTTGGTTGGATCCTATAGGAATATAGGGGATCCTCTAGCAAGGATTAGGACATCCTGTAGGTGCATTAGGACATCTTGTAGGATGACTTGTAGTGGCCTATTTTGAGGCTGATTTGTGGAAAAATCATCCAGGAAGATAGAAGAAGACCCCTACTTCACTCCCAAGCCATCTGGCCTTTCATGACCATATCTAACCCACCTACCACATTGACAAGAAGATTTAGCATTCACATTTTCACAAAAAAGGACAAAAAGGAAAAACGAGTTATTGTGTTCATTCATATAAACAGTAGTAAAATGTTTGGTTATTTTGGATTGCATGCCTAAGATAGTTAGGATTACACACATGTTAGCTTAGAATTCTTCTGAAGCAGTATCTCTGCGAAATTAGTTAGATGAGTGGTGTGTTTAAAGAATTTATTTGAGCTTTTCATTGATGCAGTAAACAATATTTCCATTCTTCCAATTAGGATAAAATTCCCCTTTCTTCATTGGTAATCAAACTTCTTCTGAATCAATGGAAGGATGGGTTGAGAAACCATAGTGGTCTATCTCTAGCTCAGGAGTGACAAAGAGTGGACCCATCACATTTTCATGTGTTTACAACACTGTCACCTCCAAGTTTGTACAAACTCTAGGTTGATAAAGTAAAGTTGATAGCCCCAGGAGTTGCAACAATTTTTCTGCAATAATGGTGCTCATCGTTTTTTGGCTCCATTGTCGGGGAGGTGTCTAAGTAAGATGTGATTTATACTTTCTTTCTTCCATTTCTTATCTCTTTGATTCTGCTATTAGCTTAATTTCCACAAAATTAATTGTAAGTTGGTTTTATTTCTTTTCCATTTTGTAAGTGAGACTTCATTCAACAGTTAGTTTCCATTCAGTTTGTTAGTCGAATTCTACAATTAATCTCAAAGCTTGAAAAAAAAACCAAAACAAAAACACGTATTTCATGCCTCATAGGAATAGGGATAAATTAGGAAAAATTCTACCCAATAACCCCACAACTTCAAATAGCCAACCTTCCCTCTTCTTCGGTGGTTGTGAATTGGAGGACCCCTTAGGCGAGCAACCAGAGATTTTTGAAGAGCCTACAGGGGGAGAAGAAGAAGAAGGAGAACCAATTCCAACTGACCTAATGGCTGAAAATAGAAATGACAGAGGAGATAGAGAAAGAACTGAGGGTGCTTTTCCCATTATAGAAACCAATGGCAATGCCAAGATGAAAAACATAAGCCCTTCTTCTCTTCCTCACTTCCAATGTCTAACCTCGGAAGATCCAGATACTTTTCTTGTTTGTGTTCGCTATCATATGCAGAACTTATGATTACATCACTATTGATTAGAAGTTGAAGTTATTCCCATCCACTCTCAAGGATGTAGGCATGGGTTGGTTCATGGGTTTACTTGGGGATAAAATCATAACCTAGGCTCAGATTCAGCAAGCCTTCAACAACAACTATCGAGACTACTACAAGTCCAAAGTCACGAAAGATGAAATTTTTAGAATGACCTTAGGGCATGATACATCCCTAGAGGATTATGAGGAAAGATTCCAACTTAGCTAGAAAAGGACCAGGTGCACACTTGATCCTGAGTCACTGAAGCTACTCCTACTCAGGGTGGTCAGGGAAGATCTTCGGGATACCATATACCTGCTAGTAGGAGGGAACATCTACCAGCTAACCTATGAAGATATCAAGACTCTCTTTAAGAACCATTCTAGGGCAGCTAGGAAAATGGGTAGAGGTAGTCAACCAATGGCCAGCTCATCCTCTTCCAACACATCCATAAAAGGTGAAATTGGAAATATGTTGGAAGATTTCAAGAGTGAAATACTGCAAACCCTTTCCCTATAGATGGAGAATATGCACATCAAGAGAAAATAGGAGGAAGCAGGGAGAGAGTTAGCCATATTCTACCCTATATGCACAAGGAGGCACCCTAGGAATGGATTTCCATTAAACCTTATAGAAATCTACTCGATCTGTGAAGAAAACCACTCCACAGACATGTGCCCTTCTCTACCTAGACTAAAAGTTGGGTATCAAGGAACTAAAGGGGTGACTTAACAGCTCTACTGCATAAATCGAAGGAGGCATCATGGACCTCGACCATACGAAGGGCATGCAAGGGTCATCCTAAGCATCTTACAACCCTAACCAAAAAACATCCATTCCCTCTTGGGAGCCTCTACTCATCGCTCTTGATCTACACCTTCTCCTTGTTCTTTTGTACCTCAGTACCATTCCCAGCCGACCAACCAGCCATTTCAGCGATATACTCCTCCACAACCTCAGTGGAATGCACCACCCCAAGAATGGAGGCCCCCATAAAACAATGCTCCATCTTTATTGCCTTCACCTCCTACTCAACCACAACTTTTACACCCTGCTCCACCTAGACAAACTTAGATGCCAACCTAGCCAAATCCGAACCCGAAAAATAGACAGGCATAACAAGTATACAATGGAGAGACACCCTACCCTACTTATGCTATGGAAATTCAAGAAATCAACCTAAGGTCTGCGAGAGTACTCCCAGACAACCAAACTCCATACCCACCTAGGGAGAGTGAGGAGGAAAGAGAGGAAAGTATGCCTAGAGTGAATCCACCACCCTTTCCTAAAAGATTAACTCATCCAGTCTAGCCTACCCCAAAAGAGAATGAACTTCTGGGTGAATTGAAAAATATGTGTGTCAAAATTCCACTTATCTAAGACATTAAAGATGTACCTATTTACAACAAAATGATTAAATAGAAGTGTTTCAAACATTCAGGAAGGCGAAAAAGAGACACCCCTACCATTAATGTCATTAGACAACTGTCCGACTTAATGTTGGGGCAGGTAATTTTCCCAAAGTATTTAGACCCTAGAAGCCCTATAGTAGATGTGCACATCAATGGAACCATTGCTCCACACACCTTAATTGACCTTGAGGCTGCCATTAACGTAATAACTAAGGACACCATGCTCAAGCTAAATCTCTAAGGTTCATTAAGAAAGACCACAATAGTCTTGCAGTATGCATAACTGTTATAGAAATTTTTGGGCACTTTAACCCCAATCATAAATGTCCATAAACTGAGGGTTCTTAAGTCCCTAAAAGGGTTGCTTCACTGCCTAAAGTAACAAGGTCAACTGATTACATCATCTCCCAGAAGTTCTCCACTGAAAACTGCTCATAAATGGTCAAAACTAGACCATACTGAAAGCTCCATGCAGAGGGTGCAATGCATATCACCTTCCCAATGTACAGGGTGCGATGCATACTATTTTTCTCCTCTGTAGGGTACGACGGCCAGGAATGGACAAATGGAAGGGACCAAAATGCGAGGTGGAAGATCATGGAATCTTCCAGAAGCTTCCCCTCTAACACTTGCCACTCCATTTTCGACCAGGGATGAGTAAGAGATCTTCATTCTCCAAGTGGAAGCAAGAACTATCA